>CANYCX010522534.1:0-11600 GCA_948193385.1 Breynia disticha f. nivosa
ACAAATGTGACAAGAATCATTCTCCGCATTCACACCCTAATAAATCATGCAATTATTTTTTGCAAGCATCAATTTCTTCATACGGTAAACCCAATCCTTCAACCAATTTTCTCGTGTCATAATATGTCTTTGGCAACGTTGTCACCGGATGAGAAATGGGTCTTGCATAATCTGACAACATGTCATACCCCCGCTCTGTTATTTTCAATTTAGATTTCAGACTAAGTAATTCTGTCGCCGCCGCTAATTGACTTATATCGCATCCAGGTCATAGTGGCCTATTCGCAGATTCTAACATATTGAACATACGTTGAGCCTCCGAATTTAGTGGCTCTGGCATGCGCTCAATGTTTGGAACATCTTCTCCTTCATTTTGCTGCTGATTATAATCAACATCCATATTGGGACGAACACCAAAACCATCGTATACCATTTGTTCCATATTCATCCCAAATTATTCCGTCTGAAAAGCTGAATCAACATCGTCGACATTATAATTTATCGGGTTCACATCATAAGTACTGCTACTACTACCACTACCACTTACATGTTGTCGAGACTCGCTCAATAGCACATTAAACATTTCTTCTGTCTCTCCATGTGCATTCCACCAATAGTAATTGCTTACAAATCCGCGATAAATAATATGTTCTTTAACTTTGTCTGGATGTAAAAATTTTCTATTCCTACATCTTTTACACGGACAACGTAATAACGAATTAACTGTATCAAAACTATAATTCGACATGGAAAACTCTATGAACTGTTCAACGCCCGCAATAAACTCATCATTCAAAAATCCATCAATAGTACGCACATACATCCACTCATGCATTTCTCCTAATAAATATAAATATCCTTCAAAATTACTCCTACAAAAATAACATAAAAGTAATTAAAAAATATAAAATTTATTAATACATAAAACGTTTATTAAATTAACACTTACAGTTATATCCGCGCTAAACCTTCAAAATAAGAGACGTTATTCAAGCAACAACTGTTCGAAAGTATTCTTCTTCAAGAACAACATATAATTAAGTTTGGTGTAAATTTTTTACTATACAAACTTAACAAAATATGAAGCTATATACATAGGTAAATTTTGGGGGGAAAATTTCCTGCCAAAATAGAGACCACGTGGTTGCTAATTTACGCCCACGTAGTCGCTAATTTGCGCCCACGTGGTAGCTAAATTTATGCTAAAATTTAGCAACCATGTGGTCGCTAATTAGCGACCACGCGATCGCTAATGTGGTCCAATTTTTTGCGCTAGTTTTTCCTGCCACACTGTTTATGTTGACCATTTTTTGCGACCACGTGGTCGCTAAATTTGGCAAGATTTCGCGCCACAAATTCCCACGCCATTGTGCGCGGGAATGACCAAATGGTCGCTAAATTAGTGACCACGTGGTGGCTAAATGCATGAATTTAGCGTCCAGAATTTTTGGTCGCTAAATTCTGGACGCTAAATACGCAGAACCGTGTAGTGACCGTCTTTTGGCATAGTGCAGGAAGCCCACCAAGGCGTCACCAAAAGCTTTTACCATGTTTTCTATCCTTCTGTCTACAATTTTTCTGGTTTGCTCACACTTAGAACCAGGTAAATCAGCTCTTCACCACATTACCGAACTCATCCCAAACCATCACCACACTATACCAACCTTGTCTATGCCTAAACTGAACCATCGGCTGTGATACCACTTGTCGGACCCGAGAAGTCTTAGGAAGATCTACCACAAGTGAGTGTGGGCCTAGTAGAGAGAACACAAGACGAGAAGCACATAAGTGGGCCTAACACCACATCTTTACCCCAAACCTTAAGGTGTTGGCTTATAGGTCCATTGTACTTATAAGTCCTTCTCTTACCCCACAACTATCCGATGTGAGATTCTCACTTGTTCCCAATAATTACCTTCATTATAATTAAAGCTAAAAATAAACAATAGGAAGAGTTTTGGCCTAGCTCCATTTAGGCCAAAAAACCTAGAAGGAGAGAGAAACAAATAGAAGAAATGATGGAAAGATCAAGACGAAGGGAAGAAAAAGGAAGCCTTGACAGAAAAACTTCAACTTACCTTAGAACGAAGAATTTGACAACTATAATGACAATATACACATAGGAGAAAAGATGGATGACATTGGAATAAGAGGACTATGTGAAGAGGACTGAAAGAGTGAAGGATATGTGAGCTGGGTTGTTGTTTTTGCCAAAGAGAAGTCAAATGTGTGGTAAAGTGTAAGGATGAACAAAAGAAAACAAAAAGAAAATAAGAGAGGAAGAAGAGGTTTCTAAAATGAGAGGAGAAAAGAAAATAAAAGAGGCTAGGGAGAGAAGGAGAGATGAGTGATGAAATTAATGTGAGGAATGGTAAGAGAGAGAAATGTTAATAGCACAAAATAAATAAGCATGGGTTGAGGTATAGTGGGATTGACAAACTCATATAAAGGAAGGAAAAAAAATATTAAGGGGGGGAGGAGAGAGAGAGAAGAGGTTGAGTGTGTAAGAAGAGAAATAATCATTCAATATGGAAAGAGAAACTAACAGAAAAATAAAAAAACTGTGATATGATGGACAATATATTTTAGAATAGAAGAATTTGTTTTGGATAGGATAATATTACTTTGTTTAACACATTATTATTCAAAAACTTAGTTTATCTCATTTTTTCATTTAAAAACATAAAACTATAAATTTGCAATTGTTTGTTAATTTAAAAAATTTCAAATAATTAAAAATTAAAAATTCATAAAATTTTACAATTTATTTTAAAAGTCTTGATATCATAAATTTTAAAATTTTAAATTGTTATCATTAACTCAATGTTTTATTTTTATCAAGTTAGTCTCAATTTTTGCTAAAGCTAAGCTAGGCCAAATTTACTTGAGTTTTTACAATACACCTCAAAATTTTCGTGCCAAATTTTTAATATACATTCTTAGAGATAAAATTTTGGGTGAATTACAAATCTCCCCACTTTATAAAAATTTTATCCTCAAAATTTGTTCGCTCTTTGTCCGTTCATTTGTAACCTTATCAAATATTATAGCAACATCCTCTAAACAATGTGACTACCTTTATCCTTATTTCGTCCTTCTAAACCCAAACATGAGCAGGGTACTATGCTCATCGACCTACATCCTCAAAGATTTTGAATCATCATAGTTAACTAAAAGAGCTTCCTTGTGTAAGAGTACATTTTTTACCTGAATATCCCTTCGTTCTATTCTCCCTAAGTATCTCCAAATTTGACTTGATGTGATATATATACTAACTACTTTCCTTGATCATATCATAATGATAATGAATAGTAAGAAATGAGTGATTTGCGATTGGATGAAAGAAAACTGATTACACAACATGCATAGAAGAATGCCCATACTTAGTCAAAGAGGTGCCTAAAGGTCAAAGAAATAGTGCAGTAATGAAATTGCAAAACTCACTACCTTGAGCATTATCAAATAAACAAGTATTACTCATACAAAAATGAGCTCTAATGAACTCTTATCCACAATCACTCATTCACCAATTCTTCTCCCAGGTTACCAAACCCCTTATCGGAGTCCTTACAGCTTCTTAAATCAATGTTTCCCTCATTTGTCCTGTACCAACCTATGTATATGCTCAATTCCCTATCATCTCAATTTATATCACGCCTTAAATATATACATTCTTAAATTTTTTCTCTGAGTTTCACTAAGCATCCATTCATTTATTCAAAGTTTCTAATTCATGCGTTACTAATTATTAAAAAACAATCATAAACATCTTATCATAAATTTACTGGAATTATGGTTAGAATCAGTACCAGTAACTCTCTGGGGCAGGCTATATCCATGTCCCTAGTAAGGGCGTACACTTGTTCAGATGGTGCTGTCGTTGGGGGCATGAAATGCCCTACCGGTCATACTCACTGAGCTTGTACAACCTCCCCTATCTTGGCCTCTACCAGTTATAGTCTAATTGTCTCCAGCATTATTCTAAGCGACTCGTACGACATCCCTCTCATCATCTCTTCTTTTAAAACATTTCTTCGTGATATGACCCACTTGATTATAGTAGAAGTGTGTAACGACCTCTCTGCCTCCTCTCTGGGATCCTTCTTAACTCATTAACTCCACTGGTAGTCTGTTGCCAGTACTACCACCTCTACATCCTCTGGGACCAACTCTACTAGGTGCTCCAATAATGCCTCCCTAGGCATGTAAACCTTTCACAAAGTGTTCACTTGATGTACCAAGATCACCTTAGTTCTTTTTAATGTTTGTTTTCAATTTTATTCTCTTATACTATAATATCCTTTGCCCTGAGAGTCTTCTCAAAAGCTTTTGATATGTATCTAACTTGGCTACCTACCTCCCTCAAAATTTTTAATTATAGCCCTCTCTCAAATCTGTTGCATCTCATCGCATCGGTAGCGGTCTTCATGTGTGCGTAGTGGGATAACCACATGAACTAACGCTCATACCGTGTCACTATTATACTTTGATGTCTCAGCTCTAAGAATTCCTGCTTCGTACAATCTCTAAAGGTCATAGGCATGCATTTATCGATAAAACCTCGTAGAAAATCTATTCGAGTTAGACTGGGGGTACATCATTGCTGTCTAGATTGGTCTCCTCAGACATATACATTATCCTCAAGGAGTGAAACTGTAACATCCTCCTCTTAAAAATTTTATAATTAATAAAATACTAAAAATGATTAATGAAATTAAAAAATATCTCGATAAATCAAAGGAAATGTACAGTAGATTGCAAGTTGATGGATAGTTGATACTAAGTGTAAGTTGGAAGGTAATTTATGCAGGAAAATACAAAGCACAAGGGGTGGTAGACTACGCGTGGTGACTACAAGGGGTAGCCACTGCCACGCGTAGTATACTACACGTGGTGGAGGTCAATAGACTTGCAGTGGGGGCGACTCCCGTTACTTTTGATGACCACGCGTAATTTATTAAGTGGCACGATTTTAGGACACCTTGGAACTTGAAGCTGGAGGTGGCACTTGAAGGGTTTAAAAGCTGAGGATTACTAAGGAAATTAAGGCAGAAGTAAGACACAGAAGTAAAAAATAAAACAGAGAGAAGGAGATTAGATCAAGAGAGAGTTTAAGAGAGAAAGTTAAGGTTTTGAGTAAAATTGAGTAAGAAATGGATAAATGATCATAGTATCAAATAGAATACTAATTGGTAAGTATTTGTAGAAATTTCTCAGAGTTAATTACACTATTTATATATATATATATATATATATATATATATATATATATATATATATATATATATATATATATATATATATATATCAATCATTCATATACATGTATATTTAACTTTATATGATATATCTATATTAAAGTGGGTTACATTACTCACCTGGTCAGCTGAAATACTCATAGTTTTTCAGACTCCAATCTCGACTATGTTATCTAACCTGTTGTCCTATATATCAAATAATAACATTGTTTATTGTTTATAATGCATAATACACTCAATCACAATGTTATACAAATATGTATGCATGAATTCTATTCATTTCACTAATTCCTTTATGTATTCCTTCTATGTATCATCCTTTCATTCAATCACTTTAATTTACAACCAAATTTCAAAGAAATCAAAACTTCTTCACCTTTCTCTTGCTTAAATCCTTATCCTACACTTCTCTCTTTCTCTTGTAGTACTTAGAATCAAGTTGGTAATTTTGACAATGGAAATCTATGATTATAGAGGTGTGTGGGAATTTCTCTCATCTATCACTCTTTCTCTGCTTAAAGTTTTGTTTCCTTTTTTATGAGACCTCCTGCTTAAATCTTTCCTTTTATATATTTTTATAGCACAGCACAGTCGTGCCGTGTGGTTGCACAACCTATTTGCACATATGGTCGTTGTTTAATTAACGCATCCTAACTCTAAATGACGGATTGCGTAAGTGTACGAAGTCAAGTAATACAGGGGAGTAAGGAACTCGACCCAAATTATCGTATCGAAAGAAAATCAGAACTAATTATCATGCGCATCTTTGTTACTTATTAGGGTGTCCAATCGATTGAAATTGGGATTGAATTTTAACTAAACTAATCAAAATTAAATGCTTCTAATTCCTAATTTATGTGAAATGTAAATGTGATCAGTCCCAAAGCATGTAAAGAAAATTAAATTGCTCAAAACATAAACCAAAAGTAAATTTCATTGCACCAAATGTAAATGACAACTCAAAAGTAACAAACTTTCAATCTAAATGCATCATAAACATAAAAATAACACTCAAACATAAAACCCAAATTAAAACAACATCAAAGTATTAAATCAAATTGCAACATAACATAAATTTGCAGAAAACATAAAGCAACCAAAATAAAACGTAAAGGAAAGCGTCTAAATTCATTCGAATGCAAAAACTCGTAAAGTAAAGCTGCAAGAAACAAAATGCCATCAGAAATTAACTCAAAACAGTAATTGAAATGCAGAAAAGTAAAGAGGATCTGAATGAAAATGTAAATGGATGCTTGAAAAGTAATCTAAACTAAAGAGAGCATATAAATGTAAATGAAGCATGAAATTAAATCTAAACCTAAACAACTAAACCTTAGCATTGTTGTAATCTACTCATACTGGTCGTCAAACATCAGGCTCCTCTCCTAATAAACACTGGATGCATTTTATCGTAGAAACAACTGTTCTATTGATCGACAAGCCCGTGCTGACAATGGCACATGTTGTGCTCCGTGTTTTTAGCCAAATGACACGATGTCAACACGTGTAAAACACGATTCGTGCCAAATTTGATTCAGCACAATGGTCATGCCATTTGCTCATTCACTAGGTTCAACATGAGCTCGTGCTCTTTATAGATGGGCAGTGTCAAATCATGGGCCAGAATAGAGATGAGGACAACCAGTGTTATCCCTTTTCAAGCTCGATTCTCTCTTGAATCTATCCCAACCTGCCCGTAAATTAGTCTCAAATCATAACCAATATCAACTATTATATGAAAGGTCAAAATCATGCAAAAATAAACGATAATCAATAAATATATGACTATTCTATGCGTAAATCACATTTTACACTTAAAGTGAATTTTCCAATCAAAATTGGCTTAAAATGTGATTTTTAAGGGAAATTGCGACTAGAGGCGTGCATGATACGTAAATAAAGTATGAAAATATGCTCATATTACGCGTGCATTAAACTCTCCCACACTTGAATCTTTGCTCGTCCTAAGCAAAATAGGCTTAAGATCGGGCTATTAACTACCCAACAAACAACACACAACATCAATCACAATCAAATCAAATCATAATGCAATCACAATAACCTATTTGCAAAACAAATCATCCAAGTACCAATTATGAGTCACAAATGAATGAAAAGAAGAGTAGATATGTAAGGCTATTTCAGTGGCATCTCTAGACTCAAGTAGTAACAAATAAGCAATTCCCTTTCATCACCCTAATTCTCCAACCTTAACCCCTTATTTTCTTTTTCTTTTTTGTCATTTGTTTTTCTTTTCTTTTCTCTTTTTTATTATTTATTTTGTTTTTCGGGTGCTTATTTCTCTAGGAGCTTTTCTGAGAGGAATTATGAAATCAAATGCTTGCGTTAGACACTTGATTCCGACCATTCCCAAAAACACTCCTAATTTAGAAAGTAACGCGCATGCTCATATTCGTCGAATAGAGGAGCAGCTCCCTGGAAAAACTAAGGAAGTTTAGGAATTAAAGGTAAATAAAAGAGAAAAATCTGCCTAAAACCTAAGTCTTTTATGCCATCCGACTAGAAATAGTCTATCAACCTTGCTCGATTCTAAATCATATAATGTAAAATGAGAATTGGTAAAAAAAATTCATTTATACAAATAAGTCATTCAAAATTGCATTTATAATTATCCTATCATGATCAATCAGGTACGGTTTATTTATTGGATTATATATTTTATTTTTCGGGTACTTCTTTCTCTAAGAGCTTTTCCTAGCGAAATCACAAAATCAAATGCTTGCGTTAGGCACTTGATTTCGGCCATTTCCAAAAACACTCGAAATTTTGAAAGTAACACGCATGCTCATATTCGTCAAATAGAGGAGCAATTCCTTGCAAAAACTGAAGAAGTTTAGGAATTAAAGGTAAATAAAAGAGAAAAATCTGTCTGAAACCTAAGTCTTTTATGCCACCCGACTAGAAATAGTCTATCAACCCTGCTCAATTCTAAATCATCCAATGTAAAACAACAATTGGTAAAAAGATATTAGTTTATACAAATAAGCAATTCAAGATTGTATTTATAATTATCCTATCATGATCAATCAGCTACAATTTATTTATTTGATCGAAAACACGATCTCTCCCCCACACTTATTTCAAACATTGTCTTCAACATTTGATATAAGGTAGGACGATAGCAAAAAGAATCAAGCGCACTCAGAATAGAAAGAGAAGATAGAATACGCAGGCAGATACGAGAAAAAAAAATGGAGAGAGAAGGAAAGAAAATACCCCTACAAAGAGAAGTCGATAATGGAAAAGTCGTTCCTATAAAAGAGATAAAGGGTCACAACAGTAAATATAAGTATATACAAAAAATGCGAATAATAAAATTAAATAACATAAAGAAAATGGAAAAAAATGTGAATATGAAAATAAATTCGCTTAAAAGGAAAAGAAAAGTAAGAGAAGAAAATTTGTAGCCATAAATACAGCTCGAGGCGAGTCAGATGCAAAAAATAGGCCATGATTAGCACTGATACGGGCTAAGTTGGAGTCAGCATGGGTCATGGTGATAGTTCAACACGAGGCGTGTTGACCAATACGGGTTTTGTTGATTTTAAACAAACACGTCCATTGTGCTGATGGCACAAACCTCGTGTGAGCACCTTCAATTCATAAAATAAGTCAGTGATGCAGCGCGACCGTCGTGTTTGAGGCACATGATGTGCTACAGTGAGAAAATCTCAGACAACACCTGTACAACACAATTAATCTGCAAAAAAAACAACATCAACTTAAGGAATCTTTCCTAAAGAGGAAAAACCTGCAAGTAAAATAACTCAACCAACACAATACAACCCACAACTAATCAAATAAGAAAATGGATAATATGGAAAACATAGAAAGTTTAACAGAAAATAAGTGTCGCCGTAAAAATAGCAAAATAAACATATATGTCTGAAAAAGCCAAGTCCTACAACAAACACAAATTATCAACTCAGAGAAGGAAACTACAGATGGTCACCAAACAGTTATTATGGTGGTAGATACTTGAAATCAAAGGGCAAACAATAAGGAGTGATCGCCAAACTGGGAGCTGGAGACTAGGCTGGACTTGGTGCTAGAGACTGCGACTGTGGAGAAGTAAGGGATGTCGAAGGTTCAGCCGGTGGTAGTGTAAGAGTGTGTCGGTGGCGCTCATATGTGGCATCAACATCTGCAGCATCAGAAGAATGACAGCTTAAACATTTTGCCAAAGATCTAAGACTAGCCATGATGGAATTTAAGCGGCTATTAGTCTCTTGGCAGAACGCCTAGTACTGCTCCACCTGCTAAATATGTGCGCGCCTCTACTCCTCATAATGTCTCAACTACTGGTCTGATAGCTCCTACTGTCTCTGTTCAATCTGATATTGCTCATCAGCTATCACCTGTTGTTGTCTCTCAACAGTTCCCAACTATGATCTAATCTCCAAAAACTGGTGGTCGACCTTCTGATCTCTCTGAACGACAGTCTCTAGATACCGCTACGCATTACAGCTGGTGCAATACATCACTGCCCACTCATCAGGATCGGGGAAGAACCCACTGAAAGTAGACGAGGAAGGTGGAGGATGGACGTAGTAATGTCTTGCTGGCTGTAGTGTAGTGGCAAAAGAAGATCCCTCTAAATAAGAGAAGCTGCGCAGTAGTGGACTTTACGGTGCAGAAGACAGCTCTACAAGATGGACCGTAGAAGATGGTGAGTGAGGTGGTTACAGTCGGGTGTACTGAAACCCGATTAGTTGCAGTACTCCATCATCTCTATAAACCATATTCATATTCTCATAAAGTCTCATATCCATACCCGATTCTCTTAGCAGCGTGACTAACTCATCATGCAGATAATCAATGCTTAGCTTAGCAGCAATCCTCGCAACAAAGTATGCGCCCATAATCGCACTGGCTCGCTTATTACATTTCTGATAAATGTGATCCAGGAAAAAATGTGCCACATCGATAGGCTGATCATGTAAATAGGCATACATACAGTTCAAGTATAGTATGCCTGCTACGCCATCCTCGTCGGTCGTCTAGAGGATCGATAAGGTGAGCCACTTGTGTATAATCCGAAGGAGAGGATTCCTATACTTGCTAACTTTTGATACACTCGAATTATAATTTCCACCATCCCGTCCTATGAGATCTCACTAGAAAACAACTTGATCCACTTGGTACAGATCGTAAACAGTATGCTCACTCTGGGAATTCTCTATACTGTCAGTACCTCTCAAAACACGCTCAAGTCTGCCAAAAGACCATCTATACCACACATTGGACTACCTAAACGGAAAACTTTGCTCCACAAAATCCATACTAAGAGTCGTGAAAACTGCAAAAACAACTCCTTGCACAAGACTAACTGATCATCCATCTTAACATACTCCACTAAACCTCCTCTAAACAATAAATCTGGCATATCCAAATGTACTCCCAATCTTTTCAAAACACTAAAATCAATTAATTTATTAATATATTTTGGGCGTTTGGAAAGAAGATTGTACCGTACCCGCTGTGTGTCATCATCAAAACATAGATATGGGTGATTGTCGTGTTCCTGTTGGCATTTTTTGAGGAAGAGTGTAACATTCTCATCCTTAAACCCTATTATTAATTAAATAAGTAAAATGATTAATATGATTCGGTAATAATTTGTGAATTTAATAAAGAAACAAGGTAAAATGTTAGTCAATAAGGAATATTGACTAAGTTATAAGTCATATAGATTAATGGTTCGATAGAATGAAGTTTGGACATGAAATCGATGAGAAAATGGCTGAACAGCACACTAGGCGTGCTGTCAACACGTGGGGCGTGTTGCTTGGGCAAAGAAGAACACTATCATACTAAAAAATAAACAAGAACGTGCCCTTAATGATGAGTACGGTCGTGCTGAGGTTGGCACGAGGCTTGTCGAGGTACTGAGTGCCCTAAAAAGCTGAAAAATTTAGTGACACGTGGCAAAAAAAGAATTGGCAATGGGCGTGTTGACATGGCACGGTTGTGTTGGGCTATTTATGTATATATAGGCTTCATTTCAAGCTTTAAACAGTAACAAAAAGTAAGAAAACCTCAGAGGCAAGTGAGAGAGGCTCAGAAAGCAGAGGAATTGAGTGAAAGATCTAGAAACAGGTATTATATATAGAATTGATCGTAGAATCAAGTAAGGAATTGCCTGGTATAGTTAGAACATAAGAATTCAAAGATAATAGCACATATTTACAAAGTTTTCGTATATACAAATTTGAGAAAAGTTAGTTAAAGTAAGAATTGTGAACGATTAATGTTATAAGGGGTTAATATGATCAAATAAGAGCATGCATATGGATATATATATATATATATATATATATA
>CANYCX010522549.1:0-10140 GCA_948193385.1 Breynia disticha f. nivosa
CCTTGACATTAAATCAAACTCCCATACATGCTCCAAACTGAATCTCCTAACACAAAATTCCCATACAATTTCATTAATCACCTATTCATTTCTTTCAAAATATCAATTTCACTCATCTTAGTAGCTTCCAACATAAGAAATCCTTACTAAAACTATCTAAAATATGTTTTACATGTTCTAACCTTTATTTAAGGATTATAACATTTACAAGAACATCAATTATACTTTTCTCTACTTTCAAAACATCAAAACCTAATCCAATTAGTAGCATTTCTTAAAGAATCCCTACTAACTTAAACCATATCATGATTAATCCACCTAAAACCTTGTTTAGAAATCAATTCAAGTATAAAAACACAAACCAAACTCTTTCCTAACTCCAGCTTCAAATTAACCAAACAAACCCCAAAACCCTAATCCTCAATCAATCCAAAACTCATGAGAAAACATAGCAAAATCATTCAATTTACTCACCTTGTTGTTCTTAATGATGAATTTGCAAGAATTTGAGTGTTTCTCCCATCCTATTATCACTTTCTGATGTTTTTGGGATATTAGGTCGAAATAGGAACAATATTGCTTCTGTTTTGAAACTGTCCCGAATGAACAGAACCCGTAAATTTATAAAACCACCCCAACATGGCTTGGCACACGGCCCGTGCCTCAGGTCGTGTTGGCCTATTTTTTTATTTTTCGAATTATTTTAAATGCAAAAATTTCTCGGTTTGACACACGAGCACAAGACCAATTTTTGATAAGCACGAGGTCGTGCTGCAAGCTTGAGGTCGTGCTGCAAGCTTGAGGTCGTGCTGCACTGCTGTTTTTATGCATTTTTCTTGAGTTTTCATCTGATTTGACTCCGTTTAAGTCCATTTCTTGTATATTTTTATTCTAACAAATTCTGGGGCGTTACGTTAAGGGCCCGAAAATGTGGGTGGTTTTAAGAGGAATTTTAATTTAATTAAAGACAGTCCTAATAGCATTAGGATTATTAAGTGCTTTAATGAATTAAAACACTTGTCTTTAAAAAGAGCAAAACCTTTTTAATAGAGTTGTTGTCCCTCAAACACCTCCATTCAGACATGAGCCTTCCACCTAAATTGAGAGTGATTTATGATTTTTCTAGAAGAGAGAAAGTGAGATCAAGAGGCTGGTCATTAGTGTGATCAACGTGGTGCTCTTCCTTTCACAATTTCCTTATCCAATTGACAAAACAAGCTAATTCGAATTCTCTTTTATGCTAGTACACGTTTTTGCTAATTTTTGTGTTAGTTTTGTAGAGGAAACACTTGTGAAATTCTTCCTCGGTGTCACAAAGGTCGTCTCAGAGTATTCTGAGATGGTAGTTAACTGTTCTTTGGTTAAAGAACTCAAGGCCTACAAAAAGAAATATTAAAAGTGAGTTTTCTTCATAGTTTACAATTTTATGTCAACTAGTCATCATCTAGGAGTTAATATATGTGTTTCTTGGATTTTGGTATCGATTTTGGCTGAGTCTTGACGTGTTCTTGGTTTTTTTTCGCTACCATTAGAGTTAGAACATGTTAGAAATCCCAACAGTGGTATTAGAGCAGTCACCTTAATCGATTAATACATAAATTGATGAATTTGTTGACTAGTTTGATTAAAATGAGGGCTGAATGAGATGTACAGTAAGTTAGGGTTTTAAATTGACTTAATACAGTAGGATTTATGTTAATTTTGATCCTATAAATGGATGTTCACGTGTGGGTACATGTTTTAATTCATAAAATGCAAAACTAGGTACATAATTTGATGTTTTAAGACTATTTTGACATAGTTTAAATCAAATATGCCTAAAATTGATTTTATGAAATGAGGAGGGGCTGATTTACCTTAAAATAAGTGAATTAGGGTTTAAGGTTACTGTTCATAATTTTAATTTTGACCTAAAATATGAAAAAAAAATCCTAAGCTAGGTGGTTTTTAGAAGAATTAATGAACTAGTAGGATTAGTTTAATTCTTAGGAATCTAAAAGGACCTAAAATGGATTTTGTGAAAATTTAGGGACTAAATTGAAATTTGGGAGTGGAAATTTTGTGTGTGAAATTTCAGATTATGTATTTTATTTTTGTGTGTGAAAATTAAATGCATTCATGTAGTTTTACAGTTATTTTGATATTTGTGTAAAATTGTAAAAGAGAAATTGAATCAATGTTATTAATGGCACAAAAATAAATTGATGTTGTCTTGTGGGCTTAAATACATTCATTCCATGAATGATTTTGGGTTTTGCCCAAGCCCATCACTAGGTTAACTCAAGGAGTCCAAAGGCACAATTTCTCTTAACGACTTTGGGCTTAAAAACTTAAAAATGGATTTACCATGATTAGGGTTACATTTCATCTTGTTTGAGCATATGGGCCTTGGGCCCAGATGGGTATTAGAAATTTGTATGTTGAATTTTTTGCATGATGTATCATAGGCCTATTTTAAATGGGTTGTAAAGGTCTTATGAGCCTATTTTATTATTTGGGTTTGTAAAGGCCTGTTGAACCTATTTTCTTAGACTAGGTTTAGGATAGACTTAGTATAGGAAAGGAGGCCCAACCTAGAAGGGGAGAGTTCAGATGTGGAGGCCCAAGAAGGATGAAGAGAGTATTAGAGATGGACATGAAGCCCGAAGATACTATGTAATAGTATAGGCCGAGTTATAGGTTTACTAGCCCATGATTGAACGTTTACTTTTCTGCACTTAGTTTTGCATGCTTATACACGTTGATGATTGAATGTGAATGTTGCCTTACTTGATTAACAACCCATCAAGGCATCAAACATCGAAGCGTGGGTCATGCCAAAGCTGGGCACGTTAGATTTTCTTTGTGAGGCGGGGCTAAGATCGATGTTATATATGACACCATGCATGAGTGGGGGTAGATTAGTGTCATGGTTAGCATGTTAATTGTAGGTTTGGACTTAACATGGGTATATAACAGTGCGTCGGCCCTAGACAATTAATGGGAAGTGCCCGACATGAAAGTGCTAGTCCCATTAGAAATTGAGAATCATTTTGGGAAAATGATTGGATGGATTCCTACCTTTGTAGTCTTTGATGAAGTGAAAAGTGGATCTCGGTCCCACAAAACACATCACTAATAAGTGAGTTATTTAAAGGGATATTAATCAATTGTTGAGTGGGAGATATTTTCTTTAAAAGACCTCATAACTGACATTGATATTTAATTGTTCTTTGTAGAAAATGAATCCAAATCCAAATAACTCGAATATTTCCCTACGCTCAATCCTTGAAAAGGATAAAATGAAGGGTAGGAAAGGAAAGACTGAAAGGAACCCAAAGCATAAGTTGGATGTAAACCTCAACAAAAACCTAGGGAGGTTTTCCAATCCACTTCATAGAAAGGCAAAGAAAGAAAAACCAAGCAAGTCCATAAGCCTATGTTGGTGGTCTTACCTAAACAAAAGCCTAGGATAGTTTTTGAGCTTGTTCCTTTGGACTTTTGCTACCATTGCCAATCAAATAGGCAACTGTCAAATATCATTGGGAGATAAGATGGATGTTGTGAGAACATCTTCTTCAGAGATCTACTTTATAGAAGTAAATCTATCTATTTTCACTCATGACTATTGGATATTGGATGTGGGTCTCACATTTGTTATAATGTGAAAGGACTACAAACTAGGAGAGTGTTTTCTAAAGGCGAGGTTGATCTCTAAGTCAAAAAAAGAGTAAGAGTTACTACCACAGAGGTCAAAAACTATACTTTATGTATGCCTTCGGAGCAAGAAATAAAGTTAAAGGATTGTTACTATGTACCTACAATGAGTAGAAACATTGTTTTAGTTTTAGCCTTGGACAATGACAGTTTTACTTTTGTTATTGGAAATAACAATATGAGTATTTGTCATGGTAACGTGTATTATAGAAGTGGATTACTTAATAATGGTTTGTATGTCCTAGACTTATCAAGTCGTGAGCCTATATACAATGTAGAGAATAAGAAAGCCAAGTCCGATGAACTTAATCTTTCTTATTTTTGGCATTATCGTTTCGGATATGCAAGTGAGAAACGCTTGCAAAGACTCTATAAGGATGAAGCTTTTGGGTCTTTTGATTGGAAATCATTAGACACTTATGAGTCATTCATTCGTAAAAAAACGACAAAGAATCCTTTCAACACGAAAGGAGAGAGAACTAGTGGACTATTGGATCTAATACATTTCAGTGTATATGGACCATTAAGTACACAAGCCAGAGGTGGTTATTGCTACTTCATTACGTTCATTGATGATTATAATCGATATGGCTATATCTATCTAATGAAGCATAAATCATAAACCTTTGAGAGGTTTAAGGATTTTAAGAATGAAGTAGAAAACTACCTAGGTAGACATATCAAAGCTATTCGATCTGATCAAGGTGGCAAGTATATGAGCCTAGAGTTTGACCAATATATGTGATATTGTGGTATAGTACAACAACTCACACCTTTGGGAACACCTCAATGGTATGGTGTGTCTGAAAGGACGAACTGAACCCTATTGGACATGGTTAGATCGATGATGAGTCGAACTGGTCTCCTAATATCATTTTGGGGCCCTATAGACTGCGACTTTTTTGCTGAATAGATCTCCTACTAAAGCAGCTGAAAAGACACCATATGAAATATGGATTAGGCAAAAACCCAACTTGTCTTTTTTAAACATCTGGGGATGCGAAGCGGATGTTAAAAGGTTAACATTGGATAAGATTTCATCCAAGACAAACAAATACTTAGTTTTAGGGTATCCTAAAGAGACTAAAGGATACTATATCTACAATCCTAGCGAGAACAAAGTATTTGTTGCTCGGACCGTTGTGTTTCTAGAGAAAGAATTTATTCTTAATAAAATTAGTGAGAGTGGTGTACAACTCAAAGTTGTACAAGAGGATGTAGATACACAAATTCTTAAACAGGATAGTGAGGAGATAGACTCAACTCCACAAGAAGTTGTGGAACAAGAGCCCATTACACAAGTACCTAGAAGATCAGATATGATACGTTAGGAACCCAAAAGGTACGAGTTCATTGTGATTGACGAACAGGATATCACGATCGTTGATCATGATGAACCTGCTTCTTACCAAGAGGCCTTAGAAAGTCCTAATTTGAAAAAATGGCAAGAGGCCATAAAATCCAAAATGCAATCAATATACAATAATCAAGTTTGGGACTTGACTGATCCATTAGAAGGTGCTAAGGTAATTGAATGCAAGTGGATTTTCAAAGAGAAGGCGGGAGGTATCTTCAAAGGTAGACTAGTGGTGAAAGGTTTCAAACAAGTTCATAGTATCGACTATGATGAAACATTCTCGCCAATAGTTATGCTCAAATCCATTAAGATATTGTTTTCCATAACTTAATATTTAGACTATGAGATATGGAAAATTGATATCAAAATAGCTTTCCTGAATGGAAACCTCCTCGAGGATGTTTACATGAAACAACCTGAGGGATTTGTCGATCCTAAATATCCTAATAAGGTATGCAAGCTTAAGAGATCCATTTATGGACTTAAGCAAGCATCTTGAAGTTGGAATCTTCATTTGATGAATCCATTAAGGAGTTTAGATTCATCAAGAATGATGATGAGCCTTGTGTATATCATAAGTTCAGTGGGAGTGTAGTAGTGTTCCTTGTGTTATATGTCGATGCATCCTACTTACTGAAAATGACATTTCAACATTGTAACAAGTTAAGCAATGGTTGAACACGTGTTTCTTAATAAAAGACTTAGGGGAAGCTGAGGTTATACTTGGTATAAGTATCTATAGAGATAGATCGTGGCATCTCTTGGGACTAAGTCAAGAAAAGTACATAGATAAGATACTGAGGTGGCTCAATATGGAACAATCTAAGAAGGGATTGTTACCCTTACAGTAAGGCGTAGTTCTCTCTAAGAAGGATTGCCCATCCTTTAGAGAAAAGAGAGAATGTATGAATAGAGTCCCATATGCGTCAGCTATAGGATCTATTATGTACGCTATGCTATGTACTAGGTCAGATGTTGCTCATGCACTCAGTATAACCAGTAGGTTCTACCAAGATCCCAAAGAGATCCACTGGTCTGTGGTTAAGACAATTTTTAAGTACTTGAAAAGGACTAAAGACTTATTCTTAGTGTATGGAGGTTAAGAAGAGCTCAGTGTTATAGGATACACTAATGCTACAACCCCAACATGCAAGGATGATTCGAGAGTATAATCAGGATATATACTCTTGTTGAATGGAGGAGATGTCAGCTAGAGGAGCTCTAAACATAGCATAGTGGCAGATTCTACAACAGAAGCTGAGTATATAGCAACGTCTGAGGTAGGTAAGGAAGATGTTTAGATCAAAAAGCTCATTATAGGACTAGGAGTCGTCCCATCTATCCTAGATTCTTTGGAGTTTTATTATGATAATAATGGGGTTATAGCACAATCCAAGGAGCCCTGGAACCACCACCTATCCAAACAGATACTCAAAAAGTTCTATCTCATTCGAGAGATCATCAATAGAGGAGTTGTGAAGATGATTAAGGTTCTAGGTGAAGACAATGTTATAGAACCCCTGACCAAGCAACTAAGGTTATATCTAATTGGGACTAGAGTTAGTGGAAGATTGTTAGGTCTTTTGGTCTTAGGGTTATGTCTGATTAGGACTAGTGGTAGTGGGAGATTATTACAGTAAGCCCCAACCCAAAACATTATTAGGTCATGTTAGGTCTTTTGGCCTTAGGGTTATGTCTGATTAGGACTAATGCTAGTGGGAGATTTTTAGTGTAAACCATAGCCCAAAACATTGTTTGTAACTTTTATTATTCAGTAATAAAATTATGAGGCATTATTTTATCACTTCATGTATTGACCTGTGATATGTGTTTGATAAAATATCCAAGAGCGTTAATTAAACGCTTGAGGTATCAAGGTTGAGCACCTTGATAGTAGAACCTGGAAGTTATGAGATTAACATTCTAAATATCCCTAGTCGCTTGTTTCTATGGGAATAGAAATGAATTAAGACTAGTATGTACTCTGTAGGTGATCATGTTCTACGGGTCACTGCTATTTGGGATATCTAGCAAATTGCATAGGTACAATGTAGAACATTGTATTTGAAGAGCGATCACAATTTGTAATGTCAAATGTTATCATTACTCTCAAAATCACTATGACTCTTGTTATGATTTTTAGTTTACTTTAACATACGCCTAATGTGACCGTAAAAGGTTAACAAGTATGAGTATGATTGGGTATGCTAAGAAGTGCAAGTAAGAGCATGCGTGAAATGAAGGGATTGACCCTCTCATAAAAATGAGAGAAGATATCACTGACCACTTGATAGATAAGATTGGGAAGAGTATGGCTGCACCCAAATAAAATGATCTGGTCATTTATTTGAACTTATCAATTTTTTCATAGAGATCAAGAAAGTGATTTAGCACTAAGTAAGGGTGTTTAGGAAATGCCTTGTGCTAATCATGATATCGAAGGTCAAGGGATGAATTTGATTTGTAGTAGGGCTGTTGACACTGCTTGTCAACTATTTAATTTAGGATGATCATAGTGTCTTACTAGAGACCGCCTATGATTTATGAGTTATTAGATTCATTACCTTTATTAAATAGTCCTACAAATTGCACATGGATGGCGAAAACCCAAAAAGGGTATTTACAGGTTTTCACCTTAGGTCAAAATTCGGCTATTGGGCTGGATCGAGCATTTGGGCCAATTTTGGTAATTGTGCCCAATATGAATGAGAAATATTATTTATCATTTCTTATATGATTTCAAGAAAAAAATTATTTATAAAATATGAGGTCTTAAGTGAAAATATATAAGTAGATAAATAGGAGAACATTTAGGAAAAGCTTATCTTAAGTTAAAATAAGATTAATGTGGGATAAATTAAAAGAAAAATTCTTGTTAATTATCCACATTAAGTCACGACATTTGAGGGTTGTTTTTAAGGAATTTTATTTTAATTAAACACTTAACAAATTCCTAATGACAATACGATTGTTAAGAGGTTTAATGAGTTAAAACTCTTCTTTATAAAAGCAACTAAAACCCTAGCTTCCAAAACATGTGAGCCGCCCCATTTAAAGACCTCCATTGTCGTGAGCTTCCATTTAAAATCAAAGAGAGTGATTTTTTAAGTTTTCTCCAAGAGTGACGTGAGAATAAGAGGCTGATCATATAGTTTGATCATCGATGTGTCCTCCGTTTTGCAAGAAACTCATCCATTCGTGATAATAAGAGGTCATTCGATTTTACTCTTATGCTAGTACACATTTCTGCTAATCTATGTGTTAATTTTGTAGAGGAATCATGTATGGAGTTCTTTTACGGTGTCACAAAGGTCACCTTGGAGTATTCTGAGGCTGTAGAAACTTGATGTTTGCCCACATACCTCACGGCTTAAGAAGAAGAAACACAAGGTGAGTTCTTTTTCACTAAAGTTTACATTTTTTGGTTAACCAGTTATCAACTAGGAATAAATATATGTGTTTCTTGATTTTTTATGATGATCTTGGCTACATTTCTTGTGTTCTTAATTGTAATTTCCGCTGTCATTAGTCTTAGAACACGTTAAAAATCCAACACCACTGTGCTGGAATTAGTGAGCACAAAATGAAGCACGAGACATGCTAAAAATGTGTGGAAAATGCAGCACACGACTCTCAGCACGAGCGTGTTCAAGGGCGTGCCCATTCAAACATCTAAAACATGAGGTATCGCATGAAAGACCCACTTGAGACTAAAACAACCCGAAAAATACCCCCAAAAATGCCTAAGAAACCTAATTGCTGTAAAGAGTGAGTGTGAGCAAAGAGAAGAGTTTCCTTTCGGTTTGAGAGCCAAAAATGCGAAGGTAAGGTTCCAGACTTTACTTTACAGAAAAAATTGAGTTAGCGTTTGTGTATTGCAGAAATGGTGGGAGAAATGGGTAATTTTGTAACTCAAGTTGAGATGGTGATGAATGTGAGTGAGGAAAACTGATAGGGTGTTAAGGAGTAGAGAATATGTTTCATTTTTATTAGAGGAGAGGAAGAATAGGATTAGGATGGTTTTAGTAAGAGAAATTAGGGGTTTTATTTAATTAAGGTTTGAATTGTTTAATTAATGTGCTGAACGAATGTTTGTGACGATGTGTGGTTAATATGTTATAAGAGGCAATTTTTGGAACACGGATCGGAGTTGAGCCACGAGCCCAACTTCGTAGTTTTCAAGGTAAGTTCACCAACAACAATTACCTTGGTATGTCTTTAACTTGTATGGTTAAGCATGATTGATTATTGTTACATTTCTTGAAATGGTAGCAAACTTGTGTTAATAAAGGACTTATATGGTTATGACCTTGTATGATTCTATTTGAAATTTGCATGAGTAGTGTTTTGATATGCTATGAGGTGACTTAAAAATGCTAGTATGTTATATGTTATTACATGCCTTTAATATGTGGTGTGTTAACTCGATTGATCATGGAATGAGAAATGTAATTAGTGAAAATATGGAGAATGAACTTACGTTGATTTGTTTGAAAGAGATGGTCGATGCCATGATAATATACTTGCTTTTGGTCGTAATGTTGGGTTTCCTACGTGTTTTAAAATTTTTTGCAGCAGAAAAACACATCAAGAACACGCAAGAACCATCCAAGATCAACATATAATCAGCCAATAATATATGCCATACAATCGGTTTAGAACTAGGTTGTATAAAATCGAAACTTTATAGTAAAGATCATACCTTTGCGAGCTCCTTTCTTGGCCGATTGGTTTAAGGCAAATTTCAAGTCTCTACCACCGTAGAATACACTAAGGTGACCTTGATGACACCAAAGAAGAACCCCACGTGTGATTCCTCTACAGATTAACACACATATTAGCGAAATATGTGTACTAGCACAAGGGTAGAAAGCATACCACCTTTCTTGGTCAATTTCGGATGAGTTCTTGTGAGATACTTTTCCTCACTTCTCTCGTCTAAGAAAACCTAAATTTTCTTGTGTATTTGGGAGGAGAGTCATAGCCTTGGAGAGGAGAGGAGGGACAGCACACTTGTGGAAAAATGACTAGGTTTGTCATCCTTTTATAGGCAAAAATTTTAGATCTTGATAAGGCCTTTTGAAAAA
>CANYCX010522567.1:0-10538 GCA_948193385.1 Breynia disticha f. nivosa
TAAGGCTAAAATTGTCCAACAAATTTTAAAACCATGATAACCCACCAATTTGGTGGGTTATAATTTCATGGTTTCTATTAGTGTTTTAAAACCATGGAATGACAACCATAGCCAATACAATCCAATAAATAATTAAAACAAGCATGGTTCTTTTCTTTACAATAGAATCCAATACAATATAAACCTATCAAACAAGCAAAGTGTAATTTGACCAGCAAAAATTTCCCGTTGTACTGTACACTATCCCGCCAAATTAGAGTCCATGTGGACGCGAAATTTAGCATCCACGTGGACTCTAAAAATTTAGAGTCCACATGGACTCTAAATTCAGTGTCCACATGGACTCCAAATTCATCCGCCAAAATTTCCCGTAACACTGTTTACCTCCCCGCCAAATTGAACTCCATGTGGATACTAAATTTAGAGTCCACGTGGACGCTAAAATTTGCTTGAATTTAGCGTCCAAATTTAGTTGGACTCTAAATTGTGGATTCTAAATGCGCAGAATCTTGTAGTGTATTATATTGTCAAGTTTTTGATATGGAAAATAGGTATTAATATCACAGCTCGCTAGGGAAGTGTACCTATCGAACAGTAATATAGCAACTAGATAATTAAGTGTCGATCCCACAGAGACGGACAAGTACTAATACTATCAAACTAATCTATTATCTAATCTAATAGATTGGGTTTTAAATTAAAAACTATGAATTGAAACTAAGAATACCAAAACTAACGTCGGCAAGAAAGAAAGATGAAAACGATGCAAGAGAATTAAGTGAATTCGAATGGGAATAAGCAAATATCTAGAATCGAATCCTCCTTATATTTCATATATGTGTGACTTAATTATTTGAGTGTTAATGAGTATTGGACCGCAAAAAATGTCTATTTTATGTTAAAGTATCTCTTGATTAAATTAACAACTAAGATTAAGTTGATTAGCCAAAAGCTCTTTTAAAGTAAAACCTCTAATCCAAAATTATCATTTCATACCTTCCTCTACTAGGTCTAGATTAATACGAAAGAGTTATGTAATTTTATCTCTAGAATCATAGAAAACTCCTTTTAACTATGCAAGACGTAATTCATATGTCAGTAACTCAGCTAACAAGCAATCATTCATTACAACATAGCTAAATCTCAATGATTCTCATTAAAATAAATAATTAACCAAATCACAACACATAATCCATCAAAAGACTCATATAATCTAGATATCCATGTAAGTTTTGTGAACAGTTTGGGAAATATTTTGGGGTAAATCATTTGGCAACCCATTTTGATCCCTCAGAATGCTTCTGTAACTTCGGTGAAATGGAATAGTTTAGAAAACGGTTTACAAAAACTATTTCCCAGGACATTCTGATCCTTCAAAAATGCTGGTGTAACTTTGGTGTAATTGAATGGTTTGCCAAACAGTTCGTTGAGATTGTTTTGCAAACTGTTTGCTCTCATCTGCTCAAGCTTTTCTCACTGTTTTTCTCGGCTTCGACCCAAATTTTTCCTTTTTGCACTTAAAGTTCCATGAGCAATCTGAAGACATAAAAATTACAGAAATCATGCAGAATATTGTCAAATTGGTCAAAAACTGATAAATTTCATAAAAAGTGGTATGAAATATATGTTCAAAAAGACGTTTATCAGTGTTCTAGTATAGTTTATCACTCTTGCAAGGTAGAATTTGAGCCATAAATCAAATTAAGGTTGTAAGGTAGCTTGAGCCAAAATTCAAGTGTGTAAGGAAGTTCTCACTAAGCTTGAAAGTGAGGGAATGGTGAAGAGTTTTCCAAAATCCTAAGTAGGAGCTTAGGTAGTGGATGTAGATGTCAGATTAGAACAATTCTACATTGTGTGTCATTGTTTCATCTTTTTACTTTCACAAAAATAGACCATTGTTAATAGCTCTATTCAACCCCCTTCTAGAGCTATTTATTGTTCTTCAATTGGTATGAGAGTATGTGGTTCTTTGGAATGCTTCTGCAACTTTGGTGAAATGGAATGGTTTGCCAAACTATTCGTTGAGGCTATTCTACAAACTGTTTCCTCTCACCTGCTCAAGCTTTTCTCATTGTTTCGCTCTGTTTCGACCCAAATTTTGCCCTTTTGCACTAAGGCTCCACGAGCTACCTGAAGACATAAATATTACAGAAATAATGGGGAATATTGTCAAATTGGTCAAAAACCTGATAAATTTCATAAAAATTGGTATGAAATATATGTGTAAAATGACATTTATTAGTGTTCTAGTACAGTTTATCACTCTTGCAAGGTATGATTTGATCCATAAATCAAATCAATGTTGTAAGTTAGCTTGAGCCAAAATTCAAGTGTGTAAAGAAATTCTCACTAAGCTTGAAAGTGAGGGAATGGTGAAGAGTTTCCCAAAATCCTAAGTGAGAGCTTAGGTAGTGGATGTAGGTGTTAGGTTAGAACCATTCTACATTGTGTGTCATTATTTCATCTTCTTACTTTCGTAAAAATAGTCCATTGTCAATAGCTCTATTCAATCCCCTTATAGAGCTATTTGTGGGTCTTTAATTGGTATGAGAGTAGGGCTATATTCAAAGGCTTAATAATCTAGAGAAGAACTAAGAATGGGACAAACATTTGTTACAGATATTAGAGTCAACCCAAGCTATCCTCATTTGTTCAATGACACAAACTACTCATCTTGGAAGAATCATAAGAAGATTCACATCATGTGTGAAGGCATTAAGTATTGGAAAGAAATCATCTATGGACCTTTTATTCCAAAGAAAGAGAGTGGTGAGTCAAAAGATGAATTAGAATATAGTGATGATGATTGGGAGAAGTTTTATAAAAATTCCAAAGCCATTAAATTGATACTATGTGCACTTTCCATTTATAAGAAAGATAGAACATATTATTGTACAAGTGTCAAGGACATGTAGGAGAGGCTTAGGGTCACATATGAAGGTACTGACCAAGTAAAATGTCCTGTACTTATTACCGTATTAATCATTTACTAATGACTCTTCTTACTATTTAAGTTCGAAATCTTTAAAAACTTTTCTAATCATACTCATATCATTATTATCATTAACCATCATTCGTCATATATACAAGTATATCGTATATTCAGTTTATAGTTACTCTGCTGTACACTTAGAATATTGATCGTAATAGTTAACCCATCCATGGATTAAGCTTTGTGTTAAACTAATACACCCTTATATTCTTTAATATGCAAGTTCATACTTTATGTAGAACTTCTATATAACGGCTAGAACCTGGACATACCCATAATACAAAGTCCATTCCTATAAAAACAATTTGAACACAATAATAACTCTCAGGAAATTATCGTCAATTCTAGAAACACACACCTCAACAATCATATAGATCTCAAATACCAAAAAACTCAGATATATACATATATCATCAATCTCAACAAACAAGTAGCTGTATCAATCTATCATAAAGCATATCGTATATGCAAGCAAAGTATGCAACAACACTCAAAACATCTTAGGCCCAGCTCTGATGAGGAGAGAGAAAATGGTCCTGGAGTAGCAGTTGACCCACCTGTCAAATCTTATCTCTATCTCTACTCTCTACTAGATCCTGAAACAAACATCGCAGTTGCATGAGTTGCAGGCTCAGTGAATAGTCTTTTAAGAACATAAGATAGTAATCAATTATTCAACTTATGCTATAAGGATACTTAAAATATAAAACAAGTATGAATGATTACAAATCCAATTCAAATACATTTCATATTATCAATTTAACTTGATCCAATTTCCTATGATTATCTTATTCCTTTTCACTTTTTTAAACTATTCATTCATGTACAATACTCTTTATCATTCGTCATGCAACGTAATTTCATATGCAATATGCTCGATATCCCTCTCTCCATGCTTCTTCTCCACTATGATCGATAATAATATCACCAAACCATCTCTCCACCAATACCATATCTTATCTGTATTTGTATCTATCATATCCATATCTCAATGGATATCCATATCTCATATCCATATCAATCAACGCAAACATGCAAACGTATATCGATGAATAAATGTAAACGTACCTGTTTGTAGTTTCATTTTATTCGTACCTGTTTGCAATTCGATATCATAAACGTATTCGTTAACAATTCTATACAAATTTCACATTTTACCATTCCATCTCATTCAATTACAATTCATATATGTATTCGACCAATTATTCAAAATCATAATTAAATTTACATATTCATTGTATTTTAAGTGAGTAAGACTACTCACCTGTCAACGGAAATACTCGAACCTCTGCGTGCTCTGGTCATGCCCTAACCGTCTGGTCTGTCTTCCTATATAAATACATATGACTCTTTCTATAAGAATCAATTATAACAATAATTATAATGCATGCCCTAACGAATTGATTACGTTAACTTCTCGATTTTGAAAACTAAACTTAAGCTTAACAACTTCTAGCTTTTATTTTATCGTGAACTCATCAATTTTCAATCAATTCTAAATCAAATCTAATCTTTTCAATATTCATTTCAATAGTATATGTAACAGAAATTATAAAACTTTATGATAACTTCAGATTTTTACCAATTTCGATTATACCACTGAGTTCCTGGCTTATCTCACTTTCCTCAGCTCTCTCTCTCTTTCCCCTTTCCTCTCTTACTTTGAGTTAAATCTTGATGGTTCTGCTTGATTCCTCATTCATCCGAACTTATATTTTTTTTACCAAAACAGTCAAGTACACATGGTGTGATATGGATTACGCATGGCCGTGCCCACCACGCGTTTTCCCACACCACGTGTACTTTTCTGTTTTTATACTTCCTTTGATTCTTTGTTTACTCTACCTTCCATCAACCTTCTTTCAACCTTCCTTAAACTTGTTTCTAATAATTTATTTTTGTCATTTTATCACCTAAATTCTTATTTTTTATTAAACATTTTACTTATTACATTAATTATGTGTTTTCGGGACGATGATGTTATAAATCTTTCCCCCGTAAAGAATTTCGTCCATGAAATTCAATTCTATGTTTTCTTTTACCAATATCTATCTTATATGTTTCTATATGCAAATGAAATTACTTATTATAAATAAAATATACCTGTAAATAGATGTGGATGCTCTTTTCTCATCCTATCCTCTGTTTCCCATGTTGCCTCTTCCAAATTATGATATTTTCAGAGCACTTTAACCATTGGAATCTATTTGGTTCTTAGCTGTTTCATTATATGATCCACAATCTGAATAGGTTCTTCTCTATAGGTTAGGTTTTCTGAAATTTGTACTTCTAATTCTGGTATAACATGGGTAGGATCCGATCTATATCTCCTGAGCATACTCACATGAAAAACATCGTGAATCTGTGCTAACTTTACAGGTAGGGCAAGTCTGTAAGCCAAAAGACCAATCTGCTCTATAATCTCATATGGTCAAACATATCTGGGACTCAATTTTCCTTTATTTCCAAATCTCATCACTCCTTTCCAGTGTGAAACCTTTTAAAAGACCTTTTCTCTAACTTCATATTCCATTTCTCTCCTATGCTGATCATAGTAACTCTTTTGTCTATCTTGTGTAGCTTTTAGTTTACTTTTGATCAGCTCAACCTTTTTCCACTGTTTCTTGAACAAGTTCTGGTCCTTTAAATATTTTTGCCCCTTTCTTGTCCTAGTAGATTGGACTTCTACACTTTTGTCCATATAGAGCTTTATATGGTGCCATACCAATGCTACTATGATATTGATTATTGTAAGCCAATTCTATCAATGGTATGTACCTATCCCAAGAACCCTAAAACTCTTGTACACAAGATCTCAACATCTCCTCTAAAGTCTGTATAGTCGTCTCCATCTGTCTATCAGTCTATGAATGAAAAGTAGTACTGAAATTCAATTTTGTACCTAGCGCACTCTGTAATGTCTGCCAAAATCTAGAAGTAAACTTGGGATCTCTATATAATACTATGGAAATAAGAATACCATTTAATTGGACTATATCTCGTATGTACAACTCTGCCAACTGTTCAAGAAAGATTTCGATTTTAATCGATAAGAAATGCATAGTTTTGGTCAGTCTATCTACAATCACCCAAACTGCAGCTTTACCTAATTGTGTCCGTGGCAATTCTATCACAAAATCCCTAGTTATTCGTTCCCACTTCCAGACTGGTATCGGTAATAGCTGAGTTTTCCTTTTGGTGCATGGTGTTCAAATTTTACCTGCTGACATACTAAACAGCTGGATACAAATTCAGCTACTTCCTTTTTCATATTGGGCCACCAATAGTGCTGTTTCAGAGTATTGTACATTTTTGTCATTATTGGATGCATAGCATATGGGGTGCTTCATCCAGTATCTCTAATATGATCCCCTCAATATTAGGTACACATACTCTAGATCCAATCATCAACAACTCATCAACTAATTGAAATGAGGTCTTAATACCCTGATCAATCTGTTCAATCATCCTTACACATTCTTCATCTCGTTTCTGTGCTGCTTGTATTTTTCTTAACAATATTGGTCGGACCATTAATGTTGCTACTAACACTCCCGATTCAGTTAACTCTAGCTTTGTATTCAAGCTTCGTAAAGCTATTAAATCAGTCATACATGTTAGTTGTAAGCTAGATACAGCAACATTCGACTTTCTGCTCAGTGCATCTACAACCACATTCGCTTTTTCCAGATGATATTCAATTGCACAATCATAGTCTTTCAACAACTCTAACCATCTTCTTTATCGCATATTAAGTTCTTTTTAGGTCATCAAGTATTTTAGACTTTTATAATCAGTAAAAATCTGAAATGTCTCGCCATATAGATAATGTCTCCAGATCTTTAGAGCAAATACCACTATGACAAAGTCTAAATCATGTACTTGATAATTAGTTTCATGTGGTTGGAGTTGTCTAGAGGTATATGCTATCACTTTCCCATTTTGCATCAATACACATCCAAGTCCTTGATATGAAACATCACTGTAAATGACGAATCCTCCGGTACTCGAAGGAAATGTAAGGATTGGAGCGGTGGTCGATCAATATTTCAATTCATCAAAACTTTTACTGAAATTGGTCATTCCACTGGATAGAAACATTCTTTCTCAGTAGTTGTGTCAGCGGTGCAGTTATAATCGAGAACCCCTCTATAAATCTACAATAGCAACCTGTCATTCCCAGGAAACTACGTATCTCTGTAACTTTCTTAGCAGGTTCCTAATTCACTATTCCTTCAATTTTCTTTGGATCCACTGATATTCCCTGTCCAGATATCACGTGTCATAAGAAGACTATGTGATCCAACCAAAACTTACACTTGCTAAGTTTTGCATACAACTATTTTTCTCGCAAAATTTACAAAAATATTTGCAAATGTTCATTGTGTTCATTGGTATTCCTCGAATAAATTAGTATATCATCTATGAATACAATCACAAACATGTTAGAGGATCATTTAAGAATAAAAAGGAAATTTTCACAAATAAAGTTCAAGAGTTAATTCATATGGATTTAATTTGACCATCTAAGCATGTTAGTTTCAATGGTATGTGAAAATTTTCAGATGGATTTAATTCACATGGCTTAAAGCATAATTTGTTGAGTGTGTCTTAACTTTATGATATGGATGTTAATGTGAAATTTGAACCTACGCATTGATTAGTGTCTAAAAATGACAAGGTTGCTTTCATTGCATTAAGGCATGGAAAGACATATGTAGTGAATTTGAATGATGATTCATACTTTAATGAAAAATTTTTGATCACATTAGGTGAGAATGCATTTTTGTGGTATAGAAAGCTTAGACATACACCATTACCAGTAATCTCAAAATTGTCTAAAAATGTTGTAAAAGGCTTGCAAGGATTAAATTTGAAAATGAAAACTTATGTGAATAATGCATGAAAGGAAAACATGTTAGAGGATCATTTAAGAATAAGAAGGAAATTTTCACAAATAAAATTCTTGAGTTAATTCAAATGGATTTAATTTGACCATCTAGGCATGCTAGTTTGAATGGTATGTGAAAATTTTCACATGGATTTAATTCACATGGCTTAAAGCATAATTTGTTGAGTGTGTCTCAACTTTGTGATATGGATTTTAATGTGAAATTTGAACCTACGCATTGATTATTGTCTAAAAATGACAAGGTTGCTTTCATTGCAGTAAGGCATGGAAACACATATGCAGTGAATTTGAATGATGATTTATACTTAATGAAAAATGTTTGATCACATTAGATGAGAATGCATTTTTGTGGCATAGAAAGCTTAGACATATGCCATTACCACTAATCTCAAAATTGTCTGAAAATGTTGCAAGAGGCTTGCAAGGATTAAATTTGCAAATGAAAACTTATATGAATGATGCATGAAAGGAAAACATGTTAGAGAATCATTTAAGAATAAGAAGGAAATTTTCACAAATAAAGTTCTTGAGTTAATTAACATGGATTTCATTTGACCATCTAGGCATGCTAGTTTGAATGGTATGTGAAAAATTTCACATGGATTTAATTCACATAGCTTAAATCATAATTTGTTGAGTGTGTCTCAACTTTGTGATATGGATTTTAATGTGAAATTTGAACCTATGCATTGATTAGTGTCTAAAAATGACAAGGTTACTTTCATTGCATTGAGGCATAGAAACACATATGTAGTGAATTTGAATGATGATTCATACTTTAATGAAAAATGTTTGATCACTTTAGATGAGAATGCATTTTTGTGGCATAGAAAGCTTGGACATGCACCATTACCAGTAATCTAAAAATTGTCTGAAAATGTTGTAAGAGACTTGCAAGGATTAAATTTGCAAATGAAAACTTATGTGAATCATGCATGAAAGGAAAAAATGTTAGAGGATCATTTACGTATAAGAAGGAAATTTTCACAAATAAATTTCTTGAGTTAATTCACATGGATTTAATTTGACCATCTAGGCATGGTAGTTTGAATGGTAGATGTTATGTAGTTGTATTTGTGGATGACTTTTCAAGATTTACATGGATTCGATTTCTTGTTCATAAAAGTGATGCCTTTAACAAGTTTGGAAAAATGTGTAGGTTGGTTTAAAATGAAAATAACTTGGCAATTATAGCCATTAGAACTAACCATGGTGGTGAATTCAAATGTGAACCATTTGAGCAACTATGTGACAAGTATGGAGTAGATCACACTTTTCATCACCTAGGATTCCTCAACAAAATGGATTGGTAGAAAGGAAAAAATAGAACACTTAAGGAGATGACAAGGATAATGATGAATAAGTACGATTTACCAAAACCCTTTTGGGCAGAGGCAATGAAAATTGCATGCTACATAATCAACTGAGTGCATCTTAGAAGAGACAACATGAAAAAACCATATGAACTTTGGAAAGGTACCAAGGAAGATGACAAAGAAGTTCAAGTCATTCAAGAAAAGGTTAATATTATGGAACTCAAGGATGAAGAAGTTGTAGATGAACTCTCTTCAAGGAATTGGGTGAATGTGAAGAATCATCCTATAGATCATGTGATTAGAGATGTAAGGATAGGGTGAGGAAAAAGAGATAACTAAACGAGGTCATGAGCAACTCATCCTTTGTTCCTCTCATTAAGCCCAAAAATCAAGGAAGCACTTGAAGATGAGCATAGGGAGATGGCTATGCAAGAAGAAATAAACCATTTCAAGAGGAATCAGGTTTGGGAATTGGTAGCCTGACCAAAGGACAAAATCATTGTAGGAGTCAAGTGGGTAAACAAACAAGTATGATGAGAATGGTGATCCGGTGAAGAATAAGTCTAAATTGGTAGCTCAAGGATTCTACCAAGAAGCACTTGATTATGAGGAGACATTTGCACTCGTTTCAAGATTGGAAGCTATTAGGCTTTTAAGTGTATTTGCATCTCACAAGGGAATAAAGCTTCAACAAATGGATGTGAAGAGCAAATTTTTGAATAGATACATTCAAGAGGACGTGTATGTAAAGAAACCTCCCAGTTTTGAAGACCACGAACATCCAGTTCATGTGTACATGCTTAACAAGGCACTATACAGTTTGAAACAAGCTCCAAGAGCTTGTTATGATAGGTTAAGTAGTTTTCTTACTCAATATGGGTATAGTAGAGGCAAACTGTGAACCCTTGAAACTAATTTTCATTTCTAATTAAATACATAAATAGGCAACATATTTTTTTTTTCATTTTGGCAAGTAACTAAAACACATAAAAGAAGGATGCACACTAATATGATTATGCATTAAACATTTAATGTTACCAAAATGTATCAATATTAATATAAAAAGACGCGGCATGAGTTACAAAAGATGTGATGTAACTAAACTATGAGAAAGTGCATAGTTTTACAAAAACAAATTCTCATAAAAACTTAGAGTCGTCGACCTACTTGTCTAGTACTGCACTCCAAGAAGCTGTCGTAAGTTTGCTACTATCTACTAGCTGATAACACTCTCCAGTCAACACATTTAAAACCAACCGATGTGAGTGTTTGTAACGCCCTGAAAATTTATTCGTTTTAAAATAAAGAAAATGTATAT
>CANYCX010522667.1:0-16788 GCA_948193385.1 Breynia disticha f. nivosa
GAAGATAATCTTTTCATGATAATGCAAAAGTTATTAGTTAGGTCAACTTGCATCTCCTTAGTTAGTGCCACCATTTTCCAATTCCATAAAACCAGTGATATCAACAACAAGAGCTTCAAAGAATAAGCATTCAATGATATAACTCAGGTGTGAAACATTGATTTTTGCCTTGTATAATTAAGAGCCCTAATCTTATCTGGAAATGAAGTTGGGAAATGGGCATTGACTTATTACAAAAGGTGTTGATTTCAATTTTCATACACTGTTATCCCAGATTGTTGTCAGTTTTATACTATGGAGCTTGCCATTAATGAGGGTTGGCATTTGTTAACCTAACTGGTAAATAGCAATAAAAGATGGTTAAATTCCTTGATTTGCGCACGAATATCGGAAACAATCTTTTATTAATCGTGCTAATTTGCAGATTGTCTGAATTATAACTCATAAAAACACATTTTTGTGAAAGAAAATATGTCTGTAATAATGTGGTGATAAAAAATGCCATCAAAATAAAAGTTTTAGGGCCGAAAAATACTAGAATTTGAAAAAAAAAAAGGACTATAACCCTTAAAAAAATGTTTTGAGTCTCCAAAACTCGTCCAAACACTATTATTTGGATATTAAAGTGGGCCGGTACAAGTAAATCCGATACAGATTGTAGTTCGCGTCACGAACTTCGATTTGACACATTATAGGCCCCAAAATTCCTCTCGTATCAAAAGTTGTGGCCTCCGAAAGTTTTGACCCGTTTTTCTGCATCCAGCTCGTTAGAAACTGCAAAGTTGGACCAACCGGTCATGGAGATAGAGATAAAGACTGACCGTTCTCTTTGTCGTGCTTATTCGTATCTTTTTCTATAATACTGTATTTCTTTATTGTTTTTCTATTCATACTCGTCTATTTTTGCTCCTCATTAGAAAAAAAAATTAAATTTATAACCTACTGATTAACCACTTTTTTTAATTAAACAATAATGTAACTTTTTTTTTTCAGAATAATCAATCAAATTTTGTTCTGCTTTTTTTTTTTAGAGCAATCAAACTTCGTTCATACCTTCCTTTATCAGTTTATTCATTTGAGCATAATAATTATAATTGCTGGAGAGATTAATGCTACTCAATTTCCTTTATATATTGAAAAAAATCTAGGAAATGCGATTTTTTTTTCTAGTTTATCATAATAATAAGCCTCGAACAAATGCCTCCTCTACCTTCCCCTGTCACCGTAGTCCCATCGATCTCTACCATGAAAGTGTAATATGATATCCCCCCACGCAGATCAAGTGCGAGCGCAGTGGGACTAGGCGACTCGTTGCGATGGCATTATGCGTGTTCAGACTCTACGTTTAGAGACTTTCCTCTCGCGAATGTAAACGCTCGACCTCCTTAGCAAGCATTGCTTGTTCTTTGAGAGTCTCTTGCTCTTTCTCTACGCGTCTCTTCTCTATCTCTTGGGTGTAATAGTTCTTTAAGTATTGGTGCGGCAGGAGCCCTTTATGAATGGATTCTTTTGAGAATATTTCAACTCGAAACCCTCAAAAGTCCTAAATCGTTTGACAATGCGAACACATGTGCAACATTTTCTGTTCGTGCGTAACCTGATTCGAATCTAAGTTTCCTAAGCGAAACAAGAGAAGGCGACCAACAATTCATCTGGTTGTAATCCTCAAAACCATGTAAATTACGTACAAATCTCAAAATATTAGGATGCATTTCTTAAAACTTTTATGAAATTTGCATACACATGATTTTGAGAAAATTACGGGAATGAACAATTTTGTGTTTGAAATAATAGGAATATCAAGGTATGTTTGTTCATTTCTGTTTATGTCAGTTCAAGTTTTGGAAATATGAAAATGTTTTATTTGAGTTTGCAATTGTAAAAATATCAGGGTATATTTATACATATGTTTAGTATTCATCGTTATTCATTATTGTTAATATATAAAGAGAACAAAAAGTGACATTTTTGCATTTTAAAACATGAAATCATACATTTATAAAATTGTGAACTATGACATAAACAAAAATGAACCAATATATACTGATATTTTTATCATTTCAAACTCAAAACATAGTAGTTTACATAATTATTCGCGTGATTTTGCATTACTTGTAACGATTTGTGAGACCACAAACTAGACATATTGCAGACTTCGGATTGCTCCAAACGATTGGGCCCAACAGGCCCAAAAATATTTTCAGACTTATAAATGACAATAGTCGATTCAAACTTAATTAAAATTTTTAAGTTTTTGTGAATAAAATATAAAAGTTGGTTTAATAAAAAATAAATTAGAATGAACATTTAAATTTATACATAATAATTAAAAATATAGTAAGTGAGTAATTATTTAAAATATTTTTGAGGAAACAAAAGTGAAAGCACTTTAAAAAGCCCCTATTTTAGAAATTTTATCCTTGTCATTTGTTTTTTTTTAAAACACACACTAGTTTAAAAAGAAATATTTTAATTAATTATATCGTATTTTCTTTACAAAATATGTATTTTTAAAAAGTTTTTGAACGATAAATTATAAATAAAAATTCTATTTATATACTAAACAAGGGTTCGTATAAATTTTAAAATTAGGCATATCAACGTAAGTATTAAACTAAAATATTTTCGGTAATGAACCAAACATATTTTTTAAAAAATAACTTAAAATCTATTATAATATTCACTCCCTATAAATTTCTGATTTTTTTCCTAACTATTTTGGTTGGTGGTTTATGGAATCCACAGATTTTGACTATAAATAGTCTGATTATTAAAATCTGAAAAAAGTTTAAAGCATTAATTAAGCTAAAAAAATCACTAAAAGAGGGTCTAACTCAGCCTAATCTAAAGAAATTCGCATTACGTCCCGCATCGGATACGACAATTTCTTTTTTAAAAATATTATTATTAAAAAATATTTATTTATAAAAAAGAAAAAAAATAATAATTTGAGAAAATTAGTGTAATAATTTTTAAATCTAAAGAGTATTATGCTTTAAAAAAATGGGGCAAATTACATTTTCCTATACTTTTTAAATATTCTTACACAAGTTTAGTTTATTAATTTTGTTAACAATTATAATATTCACTATATATGAACAACAAAAAAAATACTAAATAAGCATGTAATTGAATAACAAGATTTTAATAAAAGATAAAATATATAATTAATGGTATAAAAAATAGTGATATATTATTTAGTGAATGCTAATAAAAAATATAAAATAAATTTAAATAGTGTATTGTTGTAAAAAAATATTATATAACTGGTAGAAATGAGAAAATATTATTTAAAAAATAATATTAGCCAAAAATTTCTCAAAAATTTTAATTCCCAGGTAATTATTCGAGTTGACAGATCGTAATCGTATCAATGATTCAAATATCATTATTTATAATATAAAAATTAAATTTGTGATATTCGTCAAGTCTAATTATATACTTGTTAATCGTGTTATTCATTAAAAAAATCAGTTTTATGTTCAAAATACAAAATCAACCGTATAATAATATAAAAAAAATCCACTTAACATATAAAATTAAATATATTTGTAGAAAAAATAAAATAAACTCCATTAACAACAGTTGAGCTAAATGAAACTCTTAACAGACAACAACCTTGAATTACTGAAGAACCGGAAAACAATCACGTGCTGCTCTCTTCTTAATTCTCCCAACTTTCCTACTTTTCAACAACTCTAAACAACACAAAAAGACTGCGACCTTTTTTTTTCAAACGGATTGTTTTTTTGTTTCATTTATACCATATATAGATTAATATTTCCATACACAATAAAATTTCCCTCTTTTATCGGTTTTCTGACTCTTCTCCTCTAAATTATCTCTCTCTGTAAGTCAATCTCTCTCTTTTTGTCTCTGTAATTATTGATTTTTATATATTTTATTGAAAGGTGAATTCTTTATTAAAAAGGAGCTAAATTTAGTGTAATAATTGCATGATTATTAAAACCCTTTTGCTAATTTAGCTCTTGTTGTGTTTTGATGACAAAAAAGGTTCTTTTTTGACTGAAGTGTGGAGCTTTATGTAGAGAGGTGGAATTGAGCTGAAGAGTAATTAAGGGTTGCTGTAAAGATGACAACTTTGTCTGCTTTTGAATTGGATGATCAAACTGATGAGGAGTTTTTTGATAAGTTAGTCAATGATGATGATGATGATATAATTGCTAGTGTTAAGAAGCCTAATAGTGTTGGAATAGATGATTTTGTTGATGCTAAAGTGTTTGATAGTTTAAGTATTAGTGATATTGGTTCTAATGGAGTCGTGAGTTCTGATGAGGCTAAAGTGTTTGATAAGTCAAATAGTAGTGATGTGGGTTCTAATGGAGTTGTGCGATCTGGTGGTAATTCTCACAAAGATGATGTTGACTTTGGTTTGATGAATGATTTTGAGGATAATGTTGTTGCTGAAGATAATGGAGCATTTCTTCATGGTAATTTGGGTGAAACTTTGAATTTGTCCGACAATAACGGAGCGTTTCTTCATGGTAATTTGGGTGAAACTTCGAAATTGTCCGACAATAACGGAGCGTCTCTTCATGGTAATTTGAGTGAAACTTTGAATTTTTCGGACAATAACGGAGCGCCTCTTCATGGTAATATGAGTGAAACTTCGAATTTGTCTGACAATAACAGAGCGTTTCTTCATGGTAATATGAGTGAATCGAATTTGTCCGACAATAATGGAGCGTTTCTTCATGGTAATATGAGGGAAACTGCGAACTTGTCTGGTGAACCGGGGATTGGAGAGGCATCTGGGTTGAATTTGGCAGGGGTTGATACAAAAGATGAAGATTCGGGTAAGGGTGTAAAGGTTGTTCAATGGAGTTCATTTGGTTCTGATTTGCCTAATCGTAGTGTGAGTAAATTTGGTTCAGGGTCATACTCAGATTTTTTGAATGAGCTTGGTGATGATTCAGAAAATCCATTTGCCAATGTGGGGAGTGCAAAGGTGTTCGGAAATCAGGCTGTCACAACTAGTGATACAGAGACAGCTGAATCTTTTACAACAGGTTTCTCGGTGGCGAATGCAACTTCTGATTTGAGGTCTTCCAGTATTTGGCAATATCAAGACAGCCAACACCATGGTTCCGCAACCGAACAGAGTACTTTGGAGCAGGATTTGACGAGTAGTCAGTATTGGGAAAACGAATATCCGGGATGGCAGTATGATCCTGCCACTGGACAGTGGCATCAAATTGATGGATATGATTCAAATATGACGCAAACTGCAAACATTCAGACTTTTGATGTTAATGCGCAGTCAACAATGGAGACATCTGTTTCCGAGCAAACACCAGATGCTTATCATTTGCAGCAGACAGCTCAGTCTGCTGTCACTAGTTTAGTTGGAGAGTATAGAACTGATGCTTTGGCTAGTGATAATCAGAGTTCTCTAGGAAGTGGAGAATATCCATCTCATATGATTTTTGATCCACAGTATCCGGGATGGTACTACGACACAATTGCTCAAGAATGGAAGTCACTGGAATCGTACACTCCATCTGCAAATCACTCTGATAGTGTGCCTCAACAACATCAAAGTAACGATACTGATTACTGGTCACAGTATGCAGAGGGTCAAGATTTAGGTGCCACCTTAGGTGCATCTGTGAGCAGTTCTAGTCAACAGAATACTAATGTGTGGGAAACTCATGAAGAGGCTTCTGTTTTTACTGGAAACCAACAAATTATTAATCAACCTGTTGTCACTAGTCATGTAAATAATTCATTTTATCAACCGGCAAGCTTTGAACCATCTGCCTCAGTTGCTTCATATAAAATGTCTACTTTCGGTTTTGAAAGCAATAACGAGGTTCATAGGTTGCAAAGTTTTACTCCTTCAGAGAAGTTTATTCAGGATCAAAATCAGACCATGCTGGAGCAGAATAAGCAGATAAACTTCTTCCCTGCTTACTCTGCTAATCAAGCATCTATGAGTTTCCATCAACAATTTTCTGAGGCTGGCACTAATACCTTTTATGCCAATAGTGAAGGAAGGTCATCGGCAGGACGTCCACCACATTCTCTTGTTTGTTTTGGATTTGGGGGCAAACTGGTTCTCATGAAAAATGACACTTCTCTTCACACAAGCTTTATGTCATATGAAGGAAAGGTGAAGTCCTTTCTTTTTAACCTCTCATTTCCCAACAGGCTATTTTTTTGGCTAATATTTTCTGACATTATTCATTAATTTGTGAAGGAACCTGCGGGAAGAGCAATTAATGTTCTCAACTTGAAGGAAGTTGTAATGGATAATTCCAATGATCCAAGTTACGGAATAGGTGCTCAAGAGTATTTTCATTCATTAAGTCAATCATTTTCTGGTCCTTTAGTTGGTGGCAGCGTTGGGTCGAAAGAGCTGAATAAGTGGATTGATGAGCAGATTACAACTTGTGAGTCCCCATACTACAGGAATGGGGCAACAAAGAAGTTGCTTTTTTCGTTGTTGAAAATATCATGTCAACATTACGGAAAACTTCGACTGCCTTATGGTACTGACCAAGGACTGCAGGTCTGCTTTATTTCCAAACCATTGCAAGCAATTAGTTTTGCAGAACTTGTTAGCTATCTTGCTTTGACTGAAAATAATGTTTTCTCCCATTTTTATGTTTGCTAAGTTGATCTTAGATTTGGTCTGTTAGTTATGGTATAATATATATGTTTCTTACTAGATATGAATTGTCGTTTAAAAGTGTCATGATTTGATTCGCAAGGTTTAGGCTAAAACTCCTATTTTTAATTTCTATTTTATCCTATTTCCTCCTAATTAAACCAGGAAAGTGATTGCCCAGAGTTAGCAGTGGCCGAGGTTCTTTCATCGGCAAAAAATCATTTTGCACAAACAACTGGACTCCAATCCATTACTCATTGTGTGCAGCATTTTCCCTCTGAAGCACAGATTCAGGCATGCCAATTGCATTTTCTTATTGCGCTATTGGTCATATGGATGAAATTCATTCTCCTGAAATTTATAAAAAGTTCATAAATATATGTATTGACCCTTCGTTTAGGCTACAGCTCTTCAAGTACAGAAACTTCTCATCTCTGGAAGAAAGAAAGAAGCTTTACAATGTGCTCAGGAAGGTCAATTGTGGGGACCAGCACTTGTTCTTGCATCCCAACTTGGTGATCGGGTTCGTCAATTGTAAAATCGCATTTATTATCTTGTTTGCAACTTGACCTTGTTAATATTTGATTTGTATCTTTTTTGTGAGGCCAAATTTGATTTCTTCTTCCTTAGAATTGCATTGTTTTATTTATGATTATGAGCAGTTCTACGGTGATGTTGTGAAGCAAATGGCACTTAAGCACTTGGTGGCAGGCTCACCATTGCAGACGCTGTCTCTACTCATAGGAGGGAATTCTGGAGATCAGTTTTCCAATGGATTTGAACAGGTTATAGTAACCAACTTAGTAACTTTCTTCGGAAAAAACTGTAATAACTTTTATTTGATACAATTTCGGTAGATTACTGATGTACGCACTCTTAAGTTAGTTTGCACCACAGATATTGTGCCAGTCTAAGTATCCTGATTAATATTAGATGACAAATACAGTTTCTATGGAACTCTTCTGTCTTGTTGTGCTAACGAAGGGTTTTATGTGAATTCATTTAACACAATACATCTTATACTTTGTATGACAGATCTCTTCTTTATAGTTCATGAAAAATGATTATATTGTATAAAAAGTGTCTTCTATTGTTTGTGATGCGTTATATCTTACTTTTTTTATTAATATATGCAATTTTCTTTGTGAATTATATAGATACGGGCAAACACGATGTTGGATGGGTGGGAAGAGAATTTAGCCATCATTACCGCCAACAGAACAAAAGGCGACGAGATTGTCATTACTTACCTTGGGGATTGCCTCTGGAAGGAGAGGGCTGAGGTAGGCGCATGTAACCTTCGCTTGTAAGAAATTCACTGTTGACTTTTCTTCCTAGCTTGATTCTCACTTGAATCAGCTGTGCAGGTTATGGCTGCACATACGTGTTATTTAATTGCAGAATCCAATTTTGAGGCATACTCGGACAGAGCCAGGCTCTGTCTTATTGGTGCAGATCATTTGAAGTTTCCACGGACATATGCTAGTCCCGACGCTATTCAGGTTGGTACCCTTTTTCTTATTTTACTCGTTATGGAGCTTTGTTAATTTGGTAAGGCATAATTTTGAGTAAGTTACAGTTAATGGATAACTGCTTTTATTATTAAGTCCAAGCTTCAGGACCGGTAGTTGATTATTTAATATTTTCCCATCATGTTAATGATCAAATGACGTTTCTGCTTCTAATTTCTTGGAATAGTTCTGCATTTAGTATTTGCATTTACAAGCAATGCGACCATAACCAGTCTTCTGATAATCTACACAGAGAACGGAATTATATGAATACTCAAAGGTGCTTGGAAATCCACAATTCCTTTTATTACCGTTTCAGCCATATAAGCTTGTTTATGCCCATATGCTTGGTGAAGTTGGAAAAGTCGCCGAGTCTTTGAAGTAAGATTTATGTGGTTCTTCGTACAGCATGTTTTTTGGTGAGTTGTCTTTGGTTTCTTATTTGTCTTGGATTGAATCAGATATTGTCAAGCAATTTTGAAATCTTTGAGAACTGGTCGAGGCCCAGAAGTAGACATGTTGAAACAATTGACATTATCTCTTGAAGATCAGTTAAAGACTCACCAGCAGGTTCCTCTCTCAAATGTCACTTCTCTTAATGATTTGGCTGCGTTTTCTTTTTTAATTTTGTTTGTTTAAAGGATTATTTGGCTTGCAGGGAGGTTATCGCATTGCTCGTAAACTGCTTAACTTTCTCGATAATACTGCTCAAAAGGTTGTTGGAGGTCTACCGCCTCCTCCTGTGCCTGCGCCTGCGACTGCAACTGCAACTGCAACTGCAACTCTACAAAACAGTTTTGAGCATAGAGAATATTATCAACCCTCAGGATCTACTCCACAAAACAGTTTTGAGCATAAAGAATATTATCAACCCCAGGTATCAACTACGCAGAACAGCTTTGAGCATAACGAATATTATCGACCCCCGGGATCAACTCTACAAGACACTTCTCAGCATATAGAATATTATCAACCATCAGGACGTCAAAATGTTAGTGGTCTCTCAACAATGTCTGTGCCTTCTCTAGTCCCATCTGCTTCAATGGAACCTATAGGTAAACAGAATGAAGAGACTGATCAACTAACTGTGCCTAATCGAAGCATTTCGGAACCAGACTTTGGCAGCAAACCAGAGAAGGTATGCATAATGCACTATTTATAATGCCATTAACAAATTCTAGTACGTACCATCCATGTTCAACCTATTGACAATGTAGATTAATGTGAGATGAAATGAACTGTTCTTTTAGCCAGTGTTCCTTTCTTAATGTTTCGGGGGAGATCTATTATCTTCTGGGTGTAGAAAGGTTTCTGAATTAAAACAACTAAAGGTTTTTCGGCTGGGGAAAAAATTACGGTAATTTATGAAACAACTGTGAACAAAGATATGCATCAGAAACAGACAGCCATGCATATCTGGTTTTTGGTTGTTTAGAGCTAAAGATACTAGTTCTGAGGTTCAGGACCCGATCTCTGTTTATGATACACAAATGGCATCCCATCCCAAAGGGGTATGCTCGAGATAGCACTGTGGATGGCACGATTAATGAGCTGATTGCTATTTCCTCTAGATGCTGTGGAATTTGAAGAGTTTATAGGCAGGGATAAAATTTGAACTGGCACGATAGTGTCCTGGAAGTGAATGGTGAAAAAAATGATTATAGGATTTGTCATATAAGATTGGACATGCATTGAAATTGGTTTCTTGAATTAATTTTTTTGTCCTTCATTTCAGCCTTTTGGCAGTTTTTCCTTGAATCTAAAAGGAGCTTTGGAATATTTCTCACTAATTACTTTCTGCATTTAGGCCCATGCATCCAAAGAAGCAAACCCGTCACATAGTGTGGCAAAGGCGGCAACGTCTAGTGGGTCATCTCGTTTTGGTCGTTTTGGCTCTCAGCTATTTCAGAAGACCGTAGGTTTGGTCATAAGATCCCGTCCTGACAAACAGGTATGCAATGGTGTTAATTAGTATTTAGTGTAACATGTACTTGTAGTAGTTTGTTACTGAAATCATGGAAAAATCCTCGTGAAGGCGAAATTGGGCGAGAAGAATAAATTCTACTATGATGAAAAGCTCAAGAGATGGGTTGAGGAAGGGGCTGAACCTCCAGCAGAGGAAGCGGCTTTACCGCCGCCACCAACAATCGCAGCTTTCCAAAGCGGGTTGTCAAACCATGGTAAAGGTGCATTAGAAGCTGAAACACTTCATGGGAATAGTGGACCAGAACATAATACTCCTCCCCCTGCTGGACAGAGTCCAGGAATTCCACCCGTGCCACCAAGTTCAAACATCTCCAGCCGTGGAAGGATTGGAGTTCGATCGAGGTATGTGCATTCGTAAACTGCTGTGATCAACTGTCTTTTGGTTCCTTTCACCTTGATTTTTCCCTTCCTTTATCGTTTTGTTCCTCATCATTTCAGATATGTTGATACGTTTAACAAGGGGGGAGTAACCCAGACAAGCTCATTCCGTTCGGCTCCCGTTCAGACAGCTAAGCCTAACATTGCTGCAACTCCCCATTTTTTTATTCCCGCGCCAATAGCCTCTGATGAAACAACCAAGCAGAGCGGGGAAAGTATGGAGGAAGCTGTTTTGACGAATGAAACTGGCACGGCATTGCTAGGCCATGAACCAATGCCGTCTTCATCAACTTCCGCGCCATCACCAGCAATTACGCAAAGATTTTCTAGCATGGATACAGATGTGCAGAAGCCGAGAGGAGAAGAAAACGGTGACGACGCACTCCCCTCTCTGTCTTGGCAAACTGCATCATGGAGTGGAAGTCCCACCGACTTTTTCAACCCTGTGAAGCCTACAAATTCTCCAGCCGAAACATTTGGTATATCCCGGCCCTCGTACATGAACAACGATCTCCAGTCAAAACAATTTTCCGACCACCGCAGTGACTCCATGGATGAACTTGATGAGATCCAGCTTTAGGCATCTTGGTGGTGGTAGTAGGGGTTGTTACTTCTTGTGAAATCTGTTTCATGGTTAATTGTATATAACTTTAGTCGATTTTGAGGTGGTTCCTGAGAAGCCTATTACCCCAAAAAGATTGTAAGGGCTTTACCAGCATTGCTGCACAGGATTTCTTCATCTGTCATATCCTGATGAAAGCTTAGCAGGAAGATCTGTTCTTTTATATATATATATATATAGATATACAGTTTTGAAGGATAATAAGTGAAAAGAGAGAAGCAAAGATGTAATAAAAACTCTGTATTCTTCAAAAGAATAACAAATAAAAGAGTCCTCTTCTATCCATTCTGTTTCGGGAAATATTCATGGCTACTCTTATCCAGAGGTGAAAATTAGGTTTCAGAACTGGCAAGTTGACAGAACAGGCCGAAATCGGTATATGTTGTTTTCGGTTCTACTTCTTTACGAACACTGAATTGACGGTTCAATCGTTGTTGTCCAAATCGGTAATTTTCGAACCGATTTGAACTGTGTGCTACGCGTTATGGTTCCGGTTTATGCATTTAAGGAATCGTGAACCGTCACACGTCTCTTATCCGTTAAATTCAATAAATTAAAAAAAATAATTTTTATAAGAATATTGTGATTTTAATTTTTATTAAAGATTATGTTTGTTTAGAGAAATTTATTTTTTGGGAAAATATTTTTTAGATTTTTCAACGTTTGTTATCAACGGAAAATAAATCAACAAAATTATAATTTAAAAATTAATGAGAAAATAATAATTATTTTTAACTTATTTTTAAAAAAAATATTTTCATTATATTTTTAAATATTTAAAGATAAAATACCAAAAAATATGATTATGAAAAATAAGATTTAAACATATGAATAATATTTTTTTAAAGAAATTATTTTACGTCAAACAAACAAAGCATAAGTGTGAAATATATATATATATATATATATATATATATATATATATATATATATTAAAAATATTAACCCACAAAACCTAGTTCAACACGATAAGGATTCCAAACTGAAAATTCTCCCAAAAAAGACATTACAGATTAATTCTCTGTATAAAGCCAAAGCGAAGAACACAATACAACGCAGAACCTAACCATGGATATCTCTGCAGAAAAACATCAATACCTCCCCCAACAACAATACCAATATCAACAACAACAACTAACTCATGATCCTTCTCAACAATTTCACCCTCAACAAGCCTCTTACCCTCAAACTTCTAATGCACAACCTTACTCTTATGATTACAACAACGCACATCAACAGCAACACCATTATTACTATCCTCCTTATCATCCCACTCATTCTTATGCTCCTCCACAGCAAACCCATCTCGATAATTACTCCAGTTCTTATTATAACTATCCAATTTCCTTTGATCCTCCTCAAAGTTCCAATCTTTCTGTTTCTAATGTTGATGGGTCAGCAATTCCACAACATCAGGTACTTCTTTTTTTGGATGTAGTGGTTTATGAATATATGTTATTTTTTTATGTTGTTTTTTTATTGGCTATGTTGTAATGTGATGAATTGGTGATGATGGCGAAGCTTGCATGAATATATGTGTTAAAGATTTTTTTTGTATGGAATTGATTAAAGAGATTTATCTTTTAATTTCGTATGATAATTAGAAGCTTAAAGTTTGTTTTTGGGTTGAATTTGCTGAAATTGGATTGGTTGTATATCAGAATTTTAATTGGTTATTGTTGTCTCTGAATGTTGCAATCTTGGACTTGCCTTTCTCGAATTTGTAACATTGAGGACTTTTTTCTTGCTATTTCTTTCACTGAAGCTTTACTATAATCATCAATATATAATGCTGTGTTATATATTCCGGTTGCGGTTTGAACAGCAAGTGTAAATGCCTAGGCTTGTCTATATCGTGCAAGGATTTTCGCTTAATTGAATGCAGATAAAGATAAGCTTAGGCAATTAACCTTGCTGTGGTTGAGTAACGTATTAAAATATGCGTACATATAAAGGCTATAAAGGGGAGCAGTGGCACATGAATGTGCAGGGATGGCTTCGTATTTAAAGTCTTTATATACGAAAGACAAGAAGGAATTTCTGTATCTTGTCAACGAACAGATCTCTTATAGAGGAGCTGGTTGAGCTTGGTCGAGTTTAGCTTCAACAAGATATCTTCAGATTGGTTCAAGCTGCTGGAGGTAATCTTGAGTGATGCATAATGCTACGGAGAGAAGCTCAAACAGCGCACGCCGTTGCTTTGATTGGCTCAGCAATTTTAGTGCCTAATATAACACTGTTTTTTTTTTCTTTCTTGGTACTATAGTTTGTGCTCAGTTGAACACATTGCCGTTCCATGGTTGAGAATTTGTCTTGTTCTGGAGTAATGTGCTTTGCTGCTTCCTCAAGCTTTTATGGAGAAATCTTGTGGGTAAAAGAGCTGTACGTATTGATATTATTAACTTTTAAATGCTATAATTGCCAGAAAAAAAAAATGGATGAAGAAGAAAAAGATTATTTTATCTCGAACGTAAAGCCACCTGATAACTCTTGTCTAGTATGTTGGAGTGATGAAACTCACCGAAGTTTGTCGTTGACTAACTACATATCTATTCATTACGGATTTTGTTCCATGACCGTATAAAAGCAACTGCCTCTTTCATTAGGAATAAGATAAAAATTTCCAAAAATGATATGAAATTGGCAGGAACTAGAGTTATATTATGGTGCAGATTTTAATTCTCATTCTGATCAAAACTCTCTAATAGAGAATGTGTTGTTTTTACCTGTTGGTTGGTACCAGAAGCTATTTGCATTGCGAGGGGTTGGAAATTCCAGGATTCAGGTGGATCAGGTGGTTGATGATGGAAGGAAGTGCAACTATGCTTTAGAAATATTCTTTCCCAAACACTTCATTTCTTGAAATGAAATTTTGAAAAAGACTCCCCGGGTTGAGCGAAAAAGAATGCTCATGTTTTTTAATGATTCTGAAAAATATTTTGAGCAAGTCTATTGAAAGAAAATGTGCTTTATCTATTTACATTTTACGTAATTCTCTTGATGCTAGAGTCCTATGATGATCAACTTCTGTGATGATTTTTAGGAAGACCAAAACCATGGAAACTGTTATTTGCGTAATCTCACAATTTAAATTATCTTTGCAGTTAGCTATACTCAAAGTAGTGTCCTAGGCAATTATTTGGAATTCATCAATGTCTCGTCCTCGACGCCAACTTTAGTTTCACATCTTTACCTGTCAATAATGCACATTTGTTTGCATTGCCTTGCAGTCTTTCTATCTTCATTTGCATTTTCCTTTTCTTGTGCTTCGCATGAGTTTGTATATTTTTTTTCTTGTTTTATGATATGCTCATCATCGTGGTTAGTTTTTTAATTGCATTGGAACCTACACACTTCATTACTGTGCATCCATTATTTTGTTTCCATCTGCAGATTGGAAAATCTGCACATCGCGGTGGAAAGAGAGGTGGTAGGTCCTTCCGAGGGGGTGGCCGGGGACAATCTGCTAGAGGACGTGGCCAGGGTGGAGGCAGGAACCCTGCAATGCCGCCTTCTGCACCAGTTCCTGGTCATGCTCAAGTTCCTGCTGCTTCATTGCAGCCTCCTCCCAGAATAGCTTGGTGTGAACTTTGTAGAGTTGACTGCATTACAAAGGATAATTTGGAAAGTCATAAAAATGGGAAAAAACACAAAAAGAACTTGAAGATACATGAAAAATTACAGAGTCGTGACAATAACATTACTGGACAGCAGGATGTGCAAGTGAAAAATCTTGAAGTTAAGCCAGATGGTGTACAATCTGAAGAAGTTGGGGGTTGTAGTGCAGCACAAAAGCCGGAAAATTCTCTCTCTGGAGCTGTTACTGTTTACAATAGGAAAGAATTAGATCAGCAGAAAGACGATGTTGGCAAGTCTAAACAATCAGGAGCAGATTCAGCAGAAGTAGCCAAAAAGAAGTCTAGGGATCGGTTTGAGGGTCGGGGGCGTGGTCTCAAGCGCAAAGCGAAGGGTTGTCGAGGGAGCAAGTTTTTGAAACCGAATGCTGGGCCTAGGAGACCAGTTGAGCCTCCAAAACCCAAAGAGGTAGTACCTTTCATGTGTCAGTTGTGCAATGTTAAGTGTGAGTCACAGGTGGTTTTCGACAGTCATTTGGCTGGCAAGAAGCATTTAGCAAAACTCAAGCGGTTTCACAGCCATCAAACTTTGTACGGTGAAGTAGGAGTACAGGCACTTTATCCCACGAATCTGGATGCTTCATCTTCTTCTGCAATCCCTCAGATTCAACAGGTTATAAATGACCCACAGGTTGTTTTGGCTCAGCTACTAAATTATGTGCTAACTAATGCACAGCCATCGGGTACGGTCGGGACACATTTGCCATTGTTGTCAGCTACATCAGCTACATTAGGGACACATTTACCATTGTTGTCAGCCGCATCAGCACATTTACCATTATTGTCAGCTGCTGCTGTAGCACAAACGATTGCTCCAACATTGGAAACGGAAAGGGGTTACAAAGATGAGAATAGAATTTGTGCAAGTGAAACATCTGGTGGTCATCTCCGTTCGGATTCCTTCAATACGTCTGTTCCCCACGACGGCACAAAGGATATCGGTCCAACAGCGGATAGCTCAATAGCCACATCAGCGGTGGACAACATTGATTCGGAGCAGAAACAAGCGGCCGCAGCACATCTGACAATGCCGTTCGGAAACCCCAGTACATAGCTACAAAGTGAAGCAAGATTCAGAAGAAGCAGGTGAAGTTGGAGGCTAAAACATTACAGTACAGTTTCACAAATCTGTTATTTTGTTCTGATCTTATGCTGCAGTTTCCTGCAATAATGTGAACTTGAATGGCTGCTTTGCTAGACAAAAGTAGTAGTTTTATTAATTTTGATGAGGAAATATGGCAGCAGCCTGTGATAAGATCATCCTGAAATGTATATTTTCTGATCTTAAACGACTCAATGACCCCTTAATCAAGCTATGTTATCAGCTAAGTTCTTTGTTTTTTTCTCAGCTTGAGGGACAACATCTTATGTCTCGTTGATCTTCTTGTAAGTGCGGAAAGGAAACCTAATTAAGGGGATTTGAGTCGGGTATAAATGAGTTCGAATCATAAATTAAATAATTCGTTTATAATACGACAAAAAAATAGATTAAATATGTCATAAATAATCTGATCTATTTGATTCATTTATAAATGATAACTTTTAAAATAAATAATGTAAATAGATAAACCTTTAATAACAGAACTTCTTTAAAACCTATCTACAAACCTTAATCAATTTTTTATTTGTATGTATATTTTTTATTTAGAATATAATTTTGTCGATGGATATTATAAATAAACATTTTTTTTGTTTTAATTTGATTATAATATTAGTGTATAGTTAATTATATATTAAAAAAAAGATGAACTATACTTTTATATATTTTTTAAACATTTTTATAAAAATATTAACTTATTAATTTTGTTAACAATAGTACTACTTAATATATCTGAATATTTAAAAATATTAAATAAATTTGTAATTAAACAATAAGATTATAATAAAAAAACAAATAGATGGTTAATAGTATAAAAATTGTGATACATTATTTGGTGAATGTTAGTAAAAATATAAAACAAATTTAAAGAGTGTGACGTTGTGGAAAATATTACACAGCTGATAAAAAATTTAAGAATATTTAAT
>CANYCX010522733.1:0-15256 GCA_948193385.1 Breynia disticha f. nivosa
TGTATTGTATAAACTGATGATGTATTTGGGTTTTGGGTTTGCTAAAACTCTGTATAACGGTTTGACGAAATGAGATGTGGGTTTTTAATTTAAATGAATTAAATTTTATTCCTCCGATATTAATTATTTTTATTATTCTTATAATTTATTTTTCTATAAAACAAATGACGTTTAAGTTTGGATATCATTTTGTTTGGAATTTGATAAATATATTATAAAATGGTATCCGAATTTGGGCGTCACAATCCATATCTGTTCCCAGACTCGACTTCTGATACTTGAGTTATGATTGTTACTTTAAGGTCTGATTTGTGTTTGAATGATGAATTGAGTTATGATTTTAAGTTAGGAAAGTAGTTAAATTGATTTTGTTTGTGAAAATGAAGGATAGAGCTTGAATTGGAGATGGGATGTGTTTGGAGTTTTCTGAGGATGTTTACAAGTATGTTTTAGTCTTACGAGTCTATTTTGAGTGCATAGTATGGGTGTTTGCTGCTAAAAATTGAGTTTGTATATATGGTATAAGTAAATGGAAATGTACCATATCTGGAAATCCTTGCAATTTGATCTTTTTACAATTTTGGGGACGAAATTTCCTAAGGAGGTGTTTGTTAACCTCTGGGATGGTTGGGATGAGATGAGAAGTGTTTATTCTAGGATTTTAGTGCTTTCAAGCTATTTGTTAAATCATTCCCGAAAAAAGTCAACTCAAGCCATATCTTGTTTCTTCAAGATATGGGTATCTTGACAATAGCCAAGATAAGCTTCTCATGTTCTTTTCTTCATTAGTTTTTACTCTCTCTTCATCCCAACAAAATTAACAAACACTCAGAAAATATTTTTGGAATGCATTCCAACTTTATCTATAACATTCCTTATCTTGATCTGAAATCATCTCATCCATATCTTGCATGCATTAATTTAACAAACATTACCTAAGGGGAGGAGAGTTGTAACGTCCTGGAAATTGTAGGATTTAAAATAAAATAAAAATTTCATTTATTCAGATCAAATTGGATCAATTTAGCAAACATTTGGAAAATCAGTAGACAACATGACCATGAGCACGACCCAGTGCTCATGAAGGATGATTAGCACGATTTCGTGCTCTTCCTAAAAAATCAGCACATCCTTATGTTGAATTAAATGCAAAACAAATCCGTGCACGGCAGAACAGGAACTCGTGCTAAAATTTCACGGCACGACGAGTGGCAGGACCCTTGCTAAAGGTCGTGTTCATCGGGACTAAATTGACTTGATCCAATCTGCTTTTCATTCATTTCAAAATAGAGAACTAAGCAGGCAGCTTGATTAAAAAAACCCTAGGAAGGTGTCAGCAATGTGTTTGGATCAAATTAACACCATTTCTTGCAAAAATCAATCCCAGGTGTAAAGGTAAGCTTCTATACTTTGTTTGGATAAGTTGTACGAGCATAAACTTGCTGCAAATGGTTAGATTGAACTGTTTTATTGCTGGAAATGTTGCTGGAATGTTGTTGGAATATGATTAGGAGTTGGTTGATGTTTTAGGAATGAAATTTAAGTGATTGAATGAGGGATTTACGAATGGTTTTGATTGTCTAGGAGGATCTAGACGATCTTAGGCCGAGAAATTAAGTTGATAAGCTATAGAGATTCCAGCATGTGATGCGCACTGTCAGTTGAGAGACTCCTAACATGTTGGTTGAGAGATTCCTGACAATTCGATGATTTATTCACGATGCCGAGTGAGACGCTCGATGCCACGTGAGACTCATGATGCCACGTAAGACTTGTAATGTTGGTGAGACGCCAATTGATGTAAGCCCTGGGCATTCACACATGTATATGCATGAGATTCACTGCATAGACGAGATTATGGAATTCATATGAGCATTGATTTTGCTATTTATATATGTATGATGTTGAGTATATGATGAGTTAATATGTATTGGCATGTGTGGTACTTGACCATATTGTTATGCAAACAAGTGATTTTATGTGTTTGATGAGTTTGAACTGTTTGAATGATATATATATGATGCTGGATAGGTTTATAGCTTTGCTTAACTTGTTTGCTAAAAATTGAGATGAAATAAGTTTGTAAAGTACCAAAACAGTAGTTCATAAATTTGAACAAAAATGTGAGATTTAGGAATTTTGGTTAAGAGAGGGATTAGGTTTTTGTCCAATTAGAGTCTTAATTAACTTAATTAAGCTGTGGAATGAATTATTCGTATATTTGTATGAAAAATGTGTTATCGGAGGTGATTTGTGAAACCTAGATTGAAGTTGAGCCACGAACCCGACTTCGCGAATTTTGAGGTAAGTGTCGACAACACTTACCATTGTATGTCTTGCATATGTATTGTTAAACATACATGATAATTGTTACATTTATTTTGATATGGTAGCAAAATATGTGTCTTTAAAAGACTTGGTTGATATGGCTGTGCTTGAATGAATTATTGAAATTGTGTGATTTTATGCTAGATTACTTTATGATACAAGTATGCTTTATGATGCTATATGATTGGCTTGATCTTATTTGAGTTAGGTGTGAGATGCATGAATGAGAAAATGTGATACCATGTGATGTATGATGTAGTGTGAGTAATGTATGAGTGGCAATTGAAATACTATGAATTGATTTGAGAATGCAAGCACAATAAATGTGGATTGATGCTTTAGGGTTGAGGTGTGTATGTGTGGTTTGATGATGGCAATGAAGCTTGTAAAGTGTGAAAAAAATGAAGTATCAGATTATGTTGCATAGTATAATAATGCACTTGAATGATGGTTGGCTATAATGAATTACATATGATTTATATGTTACATAAGCATGTTGTGTGACATATGGCCGTGAACAACAAGCTGGGCAAGGATAATTCTGAGCGAGAGCTCGATGCCTGGCTGGGCCCAAGGTAAAACATTTTGAGCAAGAGCTCGCTGCTGGACTGGGCCCAAGTTAAAGAATTTCGGGCGAGAGCTCGATACTGGGCTAGGTCCAAGGTAAAGAATTCTCGGCGAGTGTGAGACTCAATTTTAACGTTGTTTTTCCCTGATAACCAATATAATTTAAGAAATAATATAAAAATTAGATCTAAAAACAAAGGAGAGAGAAGAGATAAAAGATATATACACGCTGTGGTATATAAACCTCGGCCCAATCTGTTTCTGTTTCACAATTTAAAACACAAGCAAAACAAAAATATGTTTGAAAATATTCAAACTCAACATCGCATGTATATACAAAAATGTAAAAAAGATGTAGAAAACAAAATATCAAAAATGAACTCTGGAGCCCGACCTCAGACGTAAAGCTCTGGAAACGCTGATCACCTCTAGCATTGTCCAGTCAAGCGACTACCTACGATCTGCACAATAAGTTAAACAACAAATGAGGGTGAGTATGAAATATACTTAGTAATAATTCCTAGCTTCATTTAAAGTAAATGATGTGTAGGGAAGAAATATAAATCAGCACGAGGACGTTCCTATCTATTTTCTCCCTATGGCATCCAATTTTTCCAGTACAACTTATCACACAGATATAAAACAACAAACCACATAGGTTTATACATTTAATTCTACACACAGCAATATCTATATCATAAAGATTGCTCAATATAGCACACAACAGCATATGAACCACACAGGCTCAATTATCCACACATGATTGATCACATAGATCATAATTATATGACCATAACATCCACACAAGATCAAAATCATAACATCATACATATATGAATGTAAATGTATGAAATAAAATGCTAATGCAAATCTACACAGGATGACCCCGGGTTTTTGTCCACCATAGCACACAACAGTGGAAATCCTCTATCGCACACAACAGAGGAATGTCACACAGCCTGAGCACACAACTCTGAGCATAAAGCTCATAAATACAGACAGTACACAACAAGTCCAGGACAACACACAGCAAGTCCTTATCCACACAAGATAATCGACACAGGAATATAGCCATACATGCTCGTGTCACACAAATGCTTATGCAATATGTGAATGTTTGAATGTCATTTGTATCATATCAACACACAGTATAGTAATGACATTCATATCAGCACACAACATAGGACTGACATTCCTATCAGCACACAACATAGCTCACATAGAGCATCTCAAATACAACACAGGTATAAACTATCATGAAAACATACCACATACGTATATCTAACATCAATGTATAAATATCACCCATGTCAATCATATATCAATGTAAGCAATGCAAGCTTACTAATAATCAACTTAATATCAACCAATGTATATATATATTTATATAAATCAAACATATGTTGTCCAAGACATATAGCCAAAAGACATTAAAATTACATTCATATCAATGAATCAATAAGAGTTGATTTGAATTCTTGTCTTATAACATTCTTACAGTTTGTACTCAAACCATAAAATCATGTATAACATACTAGAATAGATGAAATCAACTCTAAATCAATCTATTCATCACATTTTCAACTTAATTCATCTATATTTAGCAATCTTAACCACAACATTACAGGCCAGTTACAACTACACATATGTAAATATAGTTGGCCTAAATAAAATCTATTTTCTTACTTGTGAATACTCTTATGAATCAATTTAGTAAGTGTAAGAACACTCACGATCAAATTTAGTAAGCATAGAATACTTACCTCTAAATACAAGAAAAATCAATAATGTCAACACCGAATCAATCCCTCATCAATCGTCATACAGATTCTCCTATACAAAATTAACCATATACGATACATCAACTAACCATTATCACATTGATTCTAACCTTAAAATCATCAAACCAATATTTATAAACCTTTTGTCATCCATTTTGCAACTTTCCTTAACTTCCTTCATGAACTATGTTCCATAAAATCCATCCACTCAATTTTTACCTCTTCTAATTCATTCACAATGTTTTATACAAGTTCCTCACACTTATATACAGATGTTTCCATCATTAATTCAATTCAAACACATTCAATAATCCAACTTTAGCATAATTCCTACAAACATCATGTAAACCAACTATCAACATTACCTTAATAACTTGAATTCTTGCTAGAATTACTGTTCCTTGCTAATTCCCTTCCCCTCACTAAAGAAAAAAGTATTGGCTTGCTTCTCAGCTTCCCTGTTGTTTTCTTTGTAGTTTTAGGTTTTTAAAGTTCTTGAATGTCGGTTGAATCGAGCGAGAATTATATTTTTCCAGAAAATAATAGAGAATGCGTAGTGGATGGCAAAGTACACGTGGTCGTAACGACTGCTTGTAGTTTGCTCCCACTACATGTACTTTGCTGGTTTCTAGCATTTCTCCATTTTCCTTGGTTATTTCGTATCAACCTTATATCAACCTTCAATCAACCTTCATATACTCAATTAAATCATTTATTTTCCATCATTTCAATAATTATTTCCATAAAACAAATTCTGGGATGTTATAATTCTTCCCCTCTTAGAAAATTTCGTCCCCAAAATTTAAGCCAAATCAAATCCGAAGAAAAACCAATCAAATCATCAATCAAAGCAACTATTCTTAACATTCAATATCGAAATCATATCCTGAATCAAAACATACCTCAATGCTCTGCTGTCGAATTTGGAAACAAATATAGATATTGTCGTCGCATATCTGACATAATCTCCCAAGTCGCTTCTTTTGGTGAATGAAAACTCCACTTCACCAAAACCATCAAAATCTCACAATTCCTCAACTGTCTCACCTATCTGTCTAGAATCTCAATAGGCTCCTCCTCGTATGTCAAGTCCTCAGATATCTCTAACTTTGGAGCACTCAACACGAGGCTAGGATCAGATCGGTATCGTCTTAACATAGAAACATGAAACACATTATGTAATCGGGACAACTCTACCTGTAATCTCAATCTGTATGCCAGTGGTCCCACTCTCTTAGTAATCTCATATGGTCCGATATACCTAGGACTCAACTTTCCATGCTTCCCAAATAGAATAATACCTTTCCAGGGTGAAACTCTATCACCGATTGCAACTCTATCTCTACGTGATGTCGGTTGTAGACACTCTTTTGACAATCCTAAGCTGCTTGTATACATCTTTTTACTATATTCACTTTAGCCAGGGTTTTCTGAACGAACTCTGGCCCATCAATCTGTCGCAAACCCTCAACATCCCAGTAAACTGGACTCTGCACCGTCTTCGGTATAATGCCTCATAAGGTGCCATCCTGATAGTAGAATGATAACTATTATTGTACGCAAACTCAACCAAAGGTAAATGATCGTCCCAACTACCGCCAAACTCCAGAATACATGCCCTCAGCATATCCTCTACTGTCTAAATTGTCATCTCAGACTGACCATCAGTCTACGGATGGAAAGTCGTGTTAAACCTCAAACGAGTAACCATCGCATCCTTCAAACTCTGCCAGAATTGGCATGTAAACCTAGGATCACGATCAAACACAATCGAAGTAGGAACACCATGTAACCTGACAATCTCGGCAAAATCCAACGTATCCTCCTGCCGGATAGCTAAGAAATGAGCTGATTTCGTCAGTCTGTCAACAATAACCTAGATAGCATCATGGCGTTGAAACATCCTCGGTAAACAGATAATGAAATCCATGGTGATTTTCTCCCACTTCCATTCAGGAATATCCAATGGTCTCAGTTTCTGTAGAGCCCAAAAAATTCCATTTTATTAAAATTTAAAATAAAACACGTAGTAAAATTAGGGGAAATTTTTCGCGATTTATTTTAAGAAATTATTTACGTGGAGAAAGGTTGAGGTCGATTTAATTAGGAATTTAAGAATTTGGGAAAAGTAATAAATTTTAAAATTCAATGTCCGGACTGGGGTGTGACTCGGTTTAGAAGAGGATATACGAAAAGAATAGTGGGTTAAGCCCAAACCCATTAACCAAACCCTAAAAACGTACTCCTCTCCTTATTTTCTTTCCCCACCCACGACATGCCTCTCCTCCTTTTCTCTTCATCACTGAAACCCTGTTTCCTCCAGCCAACGTTCACCAAAATCTGTAAGCAAACCAGTTTTGGAAGTAGATTATTGGATGGAATTAAGGTAAGAACCCCCATGTTTAGTCCATTTCCGTTTTTCCTTGAACCTTAACTTCAAAACCCTATAACTCTTTTGATTTAACTCTGAACCGAGCAAATTAGGGCTCGTTGGAAAGCTTGAGATGTGTACTATCTAATGATTCCCAATTGTGATGTTAAATAACTAACTAGGAACACGAAAAATGTGAGGGAAGAGGCAAATTATGGAATAGGTGAAATGGGAGTGTTTGGAGGATAAATATAATCTAAACATACCTAAACAAACTTAATTAAAGCATTAAGGGTGGTGAATGTAAGTGGAATTCAATATGGTATTTGGGTTGAATGGTTAATGAAAAAGAGTTATGAAAGAGAGGGAGAGAGACAGATTATGGCACATGTAAAGAAGGCAATTATAAAAATTTTAGCATTCATTGATTTGAAATTATATGAATATGAAATTGATATGAAATATAATGTAACCCATAGGGAATTGGAATCACGGCGAAAAAGGTTCCCAACTAAGCCATTAGGCGTTTCGTGTGAGGAACTTGAGCGCAACCATCCCTATGCTTGTATGTTCTTAAATGTGGATGGTGTTTACGGTTGATAGTGAATGTGTTAGTCATGCATTGTAATTTTATGATTTGGGTTCATTTGGTTGAGTGACTAAGTTACTCGATATGACATGAATTGCTATGGTTTGTTTTAATTGATGATGAGTGAATCAATTGACACATTGTGATATGCTTATTGTGTGCTTTTAGATTGTAACATAAATGTGATTGTGAAATTGAATGAATGCTTATTATGTATATATTGGAAATTCTTGGAGTGAGCATGATCGTGCTGTTACTTGAAGTTGACAAATGTTTGGAAGTTGATCTTGAATTGATAGGTTATGAGCATGGAATGTAACTGATAAAGCATGTGTACTTGTATGATCTTTTATGACCTTATATGCTCTTGTATGATCTTAAATAATCTTGTATGAGTTGAATGATGAGATTGAAAGGGCAGAATGCTATATTGGCATATGATTGTTGTTTGGTTTATTGAAAGTGGCTACATATCTTCTTGCTATGTGATGAATTGTGGTTGAATATTCATGTTCATGTACTAGTGTACCTTATGGCTATGCTTAGTTAAATATTGATTTGTTGAGATTGTTGGTTGAGATTGTTGATGGTGAGACTCAACATTTGATTGTGAAGCATAGCATGATCGCATCATGAATGCATGGTTGGTTGCATGAATGGCGCACATAACACTCATGCATATGGGGCTCTTTATGAGCAAAATGTTTTTGACTCTAAAAGAAATAATGGGCTCCTAGTGAGCATAATAAGGGAGTGGTTATGGGCATAGAGGATATATCACACGTCGTAGGTTTAAACCTGAGATATAACCTCTGAGGATATATCAACAACCTACCTTGGGCCACACGTCTCTGGCTGGACCGGAACCTCTGAGGGCAAAGGAGAAGGTTGGGGTCACACAGGCCTCTTTACAAAATTATGGGTAGTATATAACACATGCTATAGCGAGGCACAATGGAGAAACTCAACACGTTTGATCATACATGAGTGTTCCGGGCCAAGTGCGGGTGTAAAAAAAGGCCAAGTAAGGGCATTTAGCATGCTAAGGCATGTTAAAGGGTATATCACACGTCAGAGGCTAGACATGGACCTTGAACTCTGAGGATATATCAACAACCTACCTAGGGTGAAATGTGGTGATCCCAAGCACACAGGAGATGGGTTGGGGGTATTAGGCCTCTGCATAAATCTGGATATCCAGTTATATAACCACATACTCCCGACCGAGGCCCATTTGTAAACGTCAATTTTATGACCAAGTAAGGTATTAAATGTAAATCTAAATAGGGTCCCGGGGTGATCATATCTAGGAATGCATTAGATGACATATGTACAAATCCAAAATAATAAAAATGAAAACTGGAGCTAGACCTCTGACGTAAACTCAGAAAGCACCGATCAACTCTGGGGTCCAGTGGTAGTAGCTACCTACGATCTGCACAATCATTTAAAACAACAATGGGGTGAGTATAAACAATACTCAGTAAGTATTCTTAGCTTTAAACTTAAATGATGTGCATGGGAAAGCATAAATTAGCACAAGGACGTGCGTATGTATCTTATCCCTCGGCATCCCTGAATGCCAGACAAATCATTTAACACAGATATAAAACAGCACACAAAATTATCCTAATCTGGCACACAGCCTCAATACGATCACACAGATCAATCAGAAAGCACACAGCATTCCATCGTCTTTATCTCACACAGAGTTCAATATCTTTTATTCAATATTGCACACAGCAAAATACAAACCACACATGTTCAACAATAGCAATCATCGATCATACATATATGAATGTAATGTATAAAATGAAATGAAATATAATTTCACACAGAATGACCCAGGTTTTATTCACCATCACACACAACAGTGGAATTTTCCTCTATCGCACACAGCAGAGGTAAGGCATGTAGCCTGAGCACACAGCTCTGAGCAAAGCTCGTAACATACAGCAGACCAGGATAACACACAATAATCCTTTTATCTTTTGCCACATAGGCTCGTGTCATACATATATGTAATTGTATGAATGTAATCAATATGAATATCATTCATATTCACACACAGCATTGAATGACATTCATTCTGCACACAGCTCAGCATATAACATAACATACAATAGCGTACACAGCACAACAGTAACTCAGCTCACACAGAGCAAATCAGATTATACCACACAGGTAAACAAAGTTAACATATCAAACACTATCAAAACATACCACAAAGGTATAATCATCTATCTATACATTCGTACCAATCATTCCAAACAACATTTTATTCATTATGGTTCAACTCAGAACCTAACAACTCAGCATAGCCAACTACCTTTACTTTTAATTATCAATGCAATTCTAATTCAATTATGACGCAATTTAGTTAGCGTAAGAACACTTACCTTGAAAACAAGCAAAATAGTAATCAGCACTAGCTCAACAGCCTCCCAGTCGTCGTACAAATCCTTCTATACGAAATCAACCATATATAATACATTACTAACCAATTCAAGTATTGATTCTAGCTTTAGAATCATTAAAACATCATTTGGAAACTATAAGTCAACTATATGTCAACTTTTCGAACACTTCCTGTTTAAGTCCAATCTTCCTAAATTCCATCTCTAAATCATTCTTACAACTTCCTACGCTTATTCATAATAATTCCAGCAACTATTGAAATCAATATAAACACATTCCAACTCAATGTCAACCAATTGTCAACTTAACATAAACCTAATTTTTCCATTAGTTTTTCACATAAACTCTTCCTAACATATATCTCCTATCAAATTCCATCTTCTTAACATCAATATCAGATCATATTCATAATTTCCAACAACTAAAACATCCATTTATTCCAGCGAAAACCAACCCTAAACCTTAAATCAATCATATATCAACCTCCCTATCATCTTACCTTAAGCTTTGGTATGAAGGATTTCAAAAGAAATCAACCAAATCACTTCACTTGCTCAATTCCCCATCTTCTCAGAAGTACCCTGCTGCTTTTCTCTAAAAGAAGGTTGGTTTGGAAAATGAAAAAGTGAGCTTAACCTCTTAATCAATCGAATGATATATTTTTTTCCAGAAAACAGCACGCCACGCGTGGTGGAATGGCACTACGCGTTGTCGCAGCGACCACGCGTACTTCTCTTTCCACTACGCGTACTTCCTAATCTTTGATATACATTTGTATATTAACTTTTAAACACATATTTATCGCCATTTTACGACAAAAAATATCCAGAATGTTACACATTTGCATTCATCATATTACATATGATGTGTTCTTTATGGAATTATGATATGAATATGCTTATGTGGTGGCTTGAGTGTGCTTACTGTAAGCTGTATTATTGAATACAAATTTTGGAATATGATTGAATTAATTGCTATGATTACATGTTCAAGGTGCCAATTATTTTCTTGATGTAAGGAAAATTTAAATGCTTTGGGAGCTACTTGGATATTGCATGTGTTGTCTCGTGTGAATCAAAGGTTGTTTATGATTCGAATGTTAAGTTATGTGTGGCCTAAGGATGGTGCAATTTGGTATGTATAACATTGTTGATGTTGACATGACAGAATAATATGTGTTAAGTGTGGTTGATAAATGTTTAGAATGGAAGTTTATAATGTCTTGATTATGTTGATCTTTGATGTGGAAATTGTTGTGTTAGGAATGATTTTGGTTGATTGAATGTGCATTAAGGTTTGTGTGGTATGTTGGTATGATGCCATGTGATATTATGCTTGTGTTGTAATTGATCTTATGTGAAATTGGGATTAAAGTTGCTTGTTAGGTTGAAGGTTGGATAGGATATGTGTTTAGCCAAAATTGGCTAAGTGTTGGTGGTAAGGAACCAGCCACGAACGCGACTGATACCAGTCACGATCGTGAATGGCTTTTTGGCCAAAGGAAAACAAGGGTTTGGTAAGGGTTTTGAATGGGTTTACTAAGGTTTTGGCAAGTCACGTTTGTGACCCATATCAATCACGTTCGTGACAGTCATTGTGACTCCAAATTGATGAAAATGGAGGGAGTCACGTTCGTGATTGAAGCAATCATGATCGTGACTACCCCGCGTTACAAAAAGGGGATGAACAGTTTGAATGTTCATTGATGTTCATTTGTGTTCATATAAGTTCACAGCTTTCCAAAGGTTATGTTCAGATATGTTCACAGCTTACCAAGGGTTATGCTCATAAATGTTCATATGTGTTCATTGATGTTCATTTGTGTTCATATATGTTCAGGTATGTTCATAGCTTTTCAAGGGTTATGTTCATATATGTTCATGTGTGTTCATTTATGTTCATATGCTATTTTCTTGATTTATACTTAAATATGTGTTATGTTTATGTGTTAATTCTTTTAGTATAGAGTTAAAAACCTAAATATGGATCTAGTGTTTATAATGGACTGATGATATAACATTGTATGGAGAGATGAATGTATATATGAATGCCATTGTTGGGGTAGTTTTCCATATCAGTAAGTGTTGCTTACTGAGTTTCACAACTCACGGTGTTTTATGTCTGCTGTATGGGCTGGGATTTGAGGGATACAATGGAGCTGCGATAGCAAACATGCTACTACAAGGACCGAAGAACCAAGGTGGGTCGTGCCCTAAAGATTAACTGAAACTAATGTCATGCTTATGTATTGAACATTTTTAATGCTTATATATTTTATTTTGATGTGTTGTATTAGCATTTGGGTTTTGAATGAATTTCTTTCCTTGTAAAACGCAAATGAGCTTGCAAACATGCACTTTTTGCATTACTTCCGTATTTTTCAAACTTTTATAATTCATTATTCAGACAACTGAAGGATAGCATAAGGGTAAATCGAATGCGCATGGTCAAATGCTTTTCTACTCTTTTACCTTTAAATTGTTATTTTCTTAAAACAATTGATTTTCAAGTTCGGGTACCATTTGAGAAAAAGTGTGTATTTAAAATTTAATGGTAGTCAAATTTGGTGGTCACATTTAGGGGTATCAGAGCCAAGGTTTGTTAAAAACCTTAGTTCCTTAGGTTATGAGTCATGAATCCTCCATTTTGTGCAAATTGAAAGGACATGTTTTCATCTATTGTGCATGCATGCCAAGTTTTGAAAACATATGCATTGATTGCTCATTATCCATATAATTAAAGTCCATTCATGGAAGAAGGACATGGTGATAGTGCACATAAGTCCACCGGTTCTTAGGAGTTAGTGCAAGGGAATCCACCTCAGTGGCTAAGAAATAGCAGTGAACTAAATAAAGTATTGTGGTAGATAATGTGGTTTGGAAACCATTTGTGTATAATTAAAGTTGGAGTGCTAAGTTGATGTTATGTGTTGTTTATGATTCGTCTGTACTTGGTTATGTCGTGTATGCAAATTTAGTTTAGTTGGTGGAAATGCTTATGGTTGTCGAATAAATAGATTCCAGAGTAACATGGATCCATATTTATGTTTTTCCCGTGTTAAATTGTTGATATTGTAGCGATGATGTTGGTTCGTTAATGCATGAGTGCTTACTTAAATTGAATGGATGATTTGAGTCTTGAATTCCTATGATGTAATGAGGAATGCATATGTGTTGTGATTGTGTAACGCCCTAAAATTTCTAGTTAATTAAAACATTAAAATAAAATACGTGGAAAATAAGGAAAAAATTTTCGCAATTTATTTTAAGAAAATATTTACGAGGAGTTGAACTTTATTTTAAATTGCGAATTTAGGAAATTAGGGAACATTATAAACTTCGAGAATTTCGAAGTCGGTATTTAATGTGGGCCGAGAAAAATGAAGTTACGAAACCAAATGGACTTAAGCCAAAGGAAAACCGTAAAAACTACTCTTTTCCTTATTTCCTGTCTTCCCCACACGACACACACTCCTCCTCTTTTCATTCTCAACCAAAACCCTTCCTTCTCCAACCAACTCCATGAATTTTTTAAGCTAGGAAAGTTACAAGGATCGAATTGGGTTCAAATCAAGGTAAATGTTTTCCATTCCTCTTCAATCCCGATTTTCTCTTAAACCCTAACTTCAAACCCTTATAACTCCCTCATTTTAGCTCTGATTTGAGCAAATGAGGGCTTGTCGGAAAGCTTGAAACCTCTACTATCCATTATGACTTATTGTTGATGTTGAATCACTGATTCGGAACGTGAAAACGTGAGGGAAAGAGGCTGCCTGAATAGTGACGATTTTGGGCATTTGAGAGGAGTTTTGCACAAATAAAATTCTTAGGGCATTTTGTCACTTGGTTAAGTTTAATTGGAGTATATTAAGAGTATTTTGGGTATTGAATTGATTGGGTAATACCATATGTGTGAGATTGACGCATGACAAAATATGAATTAGGATGATTAGAGTGTTAGAGTATTAACGGTGGTTGGTAAAAAGGAAATTAAACATGGTAGTTGGGTTAGTGATTAATGAGGAAGTGTTAAGAGGAGAGAAACCAACCTAATGCAATATATATACACATTTTTGGCATTGTTCATTCATTTTATATAACAATATGAACCTAAAGTTGATACAAAATTTATAATGTCGATGATAGGGAATTCGAGTCATGGCGGGGCCGGTATGAAACCGAGCTGTTAAGTGTGTTTATAAGGTAAGTAACACTAGCACAACTTCCTTAATCTGTATGTCTTCATACTTGTATTATGAGCATGTTGAATCAATATGATAGATTAATGCTTGTGTGGTGATATGATTATGAGTGAGCTTATATTGGTTGGTTATGTTGGCTACGCTAATATTGTGTTGAGATTGTTGTTGGTTAATGATTTTTTGGTTGATAATTTGGGTGATGATCACGTATTGTATTGCATGGTTGGTTCACGGGATAAACTCTATTGTTTGATACGAAAATGTGGATTGCTTGAAAGAGAAATGAGTATGTCCGAAACATGGATTGTGATTGATATAACATGTGTGCTTGTATGGACTTGTGTGAACTTGTATGATCATGAATGATTTTATATGGTTATGAGATGGTAATGGGATATCATTAACATTCGCATATGAATATGCTTTGCTTGATTATAGTTATTTTGAATATATGCCTCCTTGGTATGAGATGAATTATGGCTGAAGAATTCATGTTCATGTATGAGTGTTCCTTGTGGCTATGCTTAGTTGAATATCGATTTATTGAGATTGTTTGATGGCTTGACCCAACATCGATTGTGAGGCACAATATGCTCAATTTATGAATGCACGATGAATGCATGAGTAGGTGGCTTGGATTGTGCACGTATCATTCATGCATCGGGGCTCTTAGTGAGCAATTTAAACAAAATGATAAGGGCTCTTAGTGAGCGTAATTAGGGAGTGGTTATGGCAAAGAGTATATCCCATGTCAGAACCACCACCTCTGAGGAAATATCAACAACCCTCCTGGGATGAGATAGGGTGATCCCGAGCACACAGGATAAGGGTTGGGGGTCACTCAGACCTTTACATAAAAGATATGGGCGCTTAGTGCGCAATATAACGGGTAGTATCTATAACATGCTTGATAGGGCCAATTATACACGTTTATTCTATATATATTATAGCGTATTTTCATTATATTTTGATAGATATGTTGCATAAATGTTAGAGTTTTC
>CANYCX010522990.1:0-10023 GCA_948193385.1 Breynia disticha f. nivosa
GATGTATTGCGAGGTTATATCTATATTGATCGAATGCATGATGTAATAACAGATAAATTAAGAAAAACATCATATAAGGGCTAAATATATGAATGCTTAAAACCGACCTTAAGAGGTTATGTTGCTTACTGAGTATATCTCACACAATTATTTGTCTGCAACGCTCGGCAGGTTAGTAGGAAGATATTTTGGATTGTGCATAGGTGCTGCATTTGGATTGTTTTTGGAGATTTACAAAAAAGAAGGCAAAGGTGCAGTGTATACTCTAGTTTAGGGTTTTGTTACTACATGACAATGTTGTATCGATCTTCCATACATTATTTTGTTAGAGTTATAACTGAAAACAGATTCAGATGAAATCTGGTTTCTTTTATAACCTAAAAACGATTTGTAAATAATATTATGTTGTATGTATGGAAGTTTGAGAAATGAATTGAAATGGGGTTGAATTTTATTTTATTTTATTTTATTTTCCTTTAAAATTTGATTTCCGGGTTTAAGTATTGTCTGTAGGAGGGAAGTATTACGCAGATAATATTTAAATTCAGGGGTCAGATTTTTAGGTAAGTGCAACAACGAACACTTACCTTGATATGTCTTGGATCTGTATGGTTAAACATACATGATTAATGCTACATTTGTTGAAATGAAAGAAAGTTTATGTCAATAAAGGACTTGTTTGCTTAGGCCATCTTATGTGATCTTACTTGACTTGTATGAGTTGTGCTTTAATATGTTTGAGTGTAAAATGATGACAAAAATGTGCCATGAAAATGACATACTATGAAATGAATGGTGTGTTTATGAGTTGTGCATAAAATGAGTATGATGGTACTTGGCATGTGATGATTGGCTAAATGTAATTATGATGCTAGTGAGAATGTTTATTGGATCCTAGTGATCAATGAATTGTATGTGGTCATATTAAAGTGTGATAGAATTAGGAAATGTTGGGAATTTGTTATAGACAATGTAATTAAATGGATTATAATGTGCGGAGGAATTTGGCCTAGGGAATTAAGTGAAGTGATTGAATAATGGTTAAAAGTGTGTTTATGGAATGATAAATTGATTGACTTTGATGAAGGGAAATGATGAAAGTAAAATGATTTAATGAAATGAATAGCTTGAGTTCGATTAAATACCAATGGCTACGAATGTGTGATTTTGCATGGAATAAGTATGAATGTAAATTGTGATGTTTGGGTTGTGGCGTGCTAAAGTGTGAAATTAGAATGCAACGCTTTAAGGAATTACTTGAAATAGAATGTGTGTTTGCGATTATGTGTGAATTATTTACATGGAAATGTTTCCTTACAATATGTGATGGTGACGAGTGAAATCTCATGAAATGCATGTATTTGCACTTGATGGTTCTATATTCATTATGAATACATGTGGCAAGTGATTATGCTTGATGGTATGGTATCATGTGTGGTGAGGAATTTATTGATTGAATGGATGATGGATGTCATGGTTGGCATTTGCATGAGCATCGTGTATGTTCATGAATGATGGATCAAAAAGGGGAATAACCCAAAGAAATGGAAAGGAAGGATCAAAAGCTTTATTCTTATGAATGGAAAGGGGGATTAGTCCAATGAAATGAAAAGGGGCGAGAGAACATATTTTTGAAAAAGGAAAGGGGTTAGCCCAATAAAAATCAAAGAACGAGAGCTTCGTCATTGTGAAATGAGAGGGATAAGAGAGAGAGAGATCTTTCGAATGAAAAAAGGGCGAGAGCTCTCTTGGATGAAAATGATGAAAGACCATGGGGCATATGTTGTATGAAAAGTGCATTAGCATTGCATTTGCATTCATCATGATTAAATGAAATTGTATGCATGAACATAAGTGTCATGAGGTGATTAAAGGAATGTTCCTAGCAGGTCATATGTTTATTGATAAATATATGCTTATGGTATTGATATGTGTGATATTAAGATGATGAATGTATGCAATTCGTTACAAGATCGTTGATGGGCGTGTTGTGTGTTTATTGTGGTTGATTCTACTAAGTAAGAAAATGGCATATAGGTGTTTAGTGGACTTATGATTAATAGAAAAGTTTTATGAAAAAATTGATGTGTTAACAAGGAAAAAAGTTGGATAATCTTGATCGATTTGAAAAAGTGTTATTGGTTTGAATTGCGAATGAAATACGAAAACTCTATGTGTTAACAAGGAAAAAAGTTGGATAATCTTGATCGTGGGTCATTTTGAATGTTTTTTAGTTGTGTTAAAGTTTTAGAACTTGAATGTGTTGGGTGTGAGATATGTGCTAAGTTGTTGATAATAGCTGGAATTAGGTGAGAACTGGCTACAAAATGTGTAGTAGAAACTATTTGCCTGTCCGTTCCACTTCTAGAGAGTTATGGGAAGAGCGAAATGGATTCTTAAATGGTTTAACCAAACCGTTCCCAAAACAATTCCACTTCTAGAGGCAAATGAATAGGGCAGAATGAGTTGGAGAACATTTTGCACAAACTATTTCCTAGACCGTTCCTGTCTAATGAACAGCATAATCCCGCAAAAGTAAATAAGGAAATTATGTAAAATAATGGAATTATGCATTAACTACCTTCGTAAGTGTTTTTAGGTGTTCTTACTAGGTATTTATTTACTCAAGTGCATGTGTGTTTGTGTAACTTGTGTAGAGCGACAGTACCTTATGACAAGACTATATTTTGGTGGTTTTGGAAGTGCGATACTCTTGGCAAGGTTGTGGCTCCTAGCTTTTTGGGTTTGTACATCTATACAAACCATAGTATAGATATGATTTACAAACATTCAATGTAAATCATTTTCCATAGTTTCTGCAATTTCATAGCATTTTTTGCATACAACTGAACAAAGGTCAATGATTTAAAATAGTGCATATGCATTTCCTTTTTCTATGTTTATACTACTTGATTTTAAAAAATGGTTGCCAAAAATATATTATTTTTGTGTTTTGGGCGTCACAACCTTGATCATGCTTAGATTCAACTTCACTTCATTAGCTTATATCACGTGGCCTAGAAAGACCACTTCCCTTATCCAAAACTCACATTTATAAAACTTGGAATACAATTGCTTCCCCTTTAAATCTCTAACAGCTCTCGGAGTTGCCCCTCTTGCTCCTCCCTATCTTTTGAATACACCAGCACGTCGTCTATAAAGACCACAATGCAGCGATCCAGGTCTGGTTGAAATATTTTGTTCATCAAAGCCATGAAAGCTGTTGGTTTGTTAGTCAACCCAAATGGCATCACCATAAACTCAAAGTATCCATACCGAGTCCTAAACGGTGTCTTGGGAATGGAGCTCTCCTCTAGTCTCAACTGCCAATACTCTCAATTTTTATCAATTTTTTAGAATATTGTTGCTCCCCTCAATTATCTATAAAATTGTCTATTCGTGGCAACGGGTACTTATTCTTCACGTGACTTTATTGAACTGACGGTAGTCAATACATAACCACAGACTGTCATCCTTCTTCACAAATAATATCGGTGTTCCCCACTGCGACACACTCGGTCAAATGAACCCCTTATCTAGGAGTTCTTCCAACTACCTCTTCAATTCGTGTAATTCTATAGCTACCGTCCTATATTGCACCACTGACACTGGCGCTGATCCTGGTACTATCTTTATCTTAAAATCAACCTCTCTTGGAGGTGGCAATCCCAGTAAATCATCCAAAAATACCTGTTCATAGTCTCTGACTACCTCTACATCTCTGACCTCTAATCTCTTTTTACTCAAGTCTGTCACACATGCCAAGTAAGCCTCACATCCTTCCCTTATCAATTGCGCGGCCATTGCCGCTGATACCAAGCAGGAAGGTATAGCCTTCTACTCACCCATTAGTAGTACTCTCCTCTTGCCATTAACTTCTACCACCATTTCCTTCGCGTAACAATCTATCACAACTCTATTCTTGGACAACCAGTCCATCCCTAAAATAATTCCAAACTCCGTCATCTTGAACACTATTAAGCCTGCCACATACTCTAAATTTCCAATTTTTAACTCATAGTTCCTCAACACATGTCTCACCATAACCGTGTCCCCAGATGGCATAGATACTGCCACGACATAACCCAAAGACTTTACTCTACCCCAATCTGCTCTACCACTAACTCACTAACAAACAAACATGTAGATCCCAAGTAAACCAACACCAGAGTAACATGTGAAAAAAAATATAAAATGATAATCATATCGAGATTGGTCGCCACCTCATTTTGTGTCATAGCACAGACACGGGCCTGAAGTAAACCTACTAACTATGAGGATCCTCTGCCTCTCGATGTGGTACCTGATACTCATCCACCCTTACCTTGACCTCCGTCGGTCGTAGTAACTCCTTAGTTGTCTCCGACATTACTCTGGCTAGACACACCTCTCTCCTCGTCTCTAACCTTCTGGTGGGACCACTGGGCAAAGTGACCTGACTAGTTGCAGTAGTAGTATATGGGCCTATTGTAGTTACCCTATCTATTCCAGTGCTCTGGTGTTCGTAGGTAGGAGGTCTAGAGGAATGACCTTCTCGCCTACCAGATCTGCCTCTTGACTAGCTACCACCCTTGCTCGTACGCTTTGTTGGTTTGGAATCAGTCTTCTTCTACCCTCCGATGGAACTAGAGCCACCCAATGTCTTGTATCTCTTCCCCTCACGTTAGCCTTCCTTGGCTAATAACTCCTTAGCCAAGGATGTCAAATCGCAAAGCCCACTCCTCTGGTGTATAGCGGGAGAATCGTGTGAACTGCGCCTCAAACTTCGTCACTTTGATATCCTCCTAGTTGAGTTCTAAGAACTCGATCTTCTCGCGGCTGCGGTACAAAGGTGGAGAATAATTGTCCATAAATTCTCTATAGAAATCACTCCAGGTGAGTGTAGGGGGATCATTCTGTCTTCCGAGGATGGCTTCCCACCAGTATCATGCTTCTTGCTCTAACAGTGAGGTAGTGTACGTTAGCTTCTGCTCCAGTGTGCATCTTATCCTTTGTTGGATCCGCTCCTTGTGTTAAAACCAATCCTCCGCTTCCCCTAGATCTGTGGTACCCTGGAAGGACTTTGCGCCTTAGTTGTGCATCTCCTCAAAATTGCGATCAATGTTTGTCCCTAGTTGACCCCCTTGTCCTCTTATCATTCATTGCATTACTTCAAACAAATGTGCGTAAGTGGGGTCAACAGGTGAGTTAGCAACATGTGTGGGTTGCTCCTCGTGCCTTGAGGCAGATCCCAGCCCTTGTACTGACTTCCAGGACTCGACGGTCTCGTGCGAAAGATTTTTGATTGGCTCCATTCTATAAAATCACCATTTTCAAAATCTCTTAGTTTCACAAACGATGATGTAATGAAAATAGCTTTCGGCACAGTCCGCAGGGAATCTAATCCCTGCTCTGCTATCACTAAATGCGTGGTCCAAATTTGTAAATCAGATTTTCAAATAAAATAAAGTATTTTGCACTAAAAGTGAGCCTTAAATTCGTAAATCATATTTTCAAATAAAATAAGGTATTTTGCACCCGTTTTTGTTAAAACAATAAGATGATAAGAGACAGAAGAGAAAAATAGATATGCACTATTTAAAGTAATGACCAATGTTCAGTGGTATATAAAATATGCTATGATTTAGCACAAGCAATGGAAAATGATTTACAAATTAAAAGTATGTAAATCTACTATCTATACTAATGTTCGTACAAATGTATAAAAGGAAATAAAACCCAAAAGCTAAGGAGCTCGACCTTCTTCAAGTATCGCAATGCTTAACACCACCAAAAGGTATAGTCCCACTGTTAGCTACTGTCGTTCTGCACAATTAATACAAACACACATGCATCATGAGTAAATAAATACGCAGTAAGTGCACCTACAACACTTACCAAGGTAGTTAATGCATAAGTACTTGTTGTTTACATACTTTAGATGTATTATTCATGGTTGGAGCTTTAGCTCTTTTAAATTCTCTAATTTCACAAATTTTATGTGTCTTACATCCATTACAATTTTCCTTTTACAATCTTTAATTTCCTCTTTTTTATTGTATGGGAACGGTCTGGAAACAGTTTGGGTAACCCATTTTCCAGTCCGTTCTAACCCTTTTGGAACTCTCTGGAAGTGAAACGGTTTGGGGAGCGACTTAGGTAAACTGTTCTGGAACCTGTTTCAAACCTTCTAGAACTTATTAAAGGTGAAACAGTTTGGGAAATGGTCTGGGTGGCCTGTTTTCCAACCCGTTTCAACCTTCTATTCTAGCAATACACAACACACTTAACATCTCAACTCACTCAAACATGTCATTCACATTTCACACTAACACCAATCTTATTTTCAAGCATACACTCAAAGAACAAACAAATTTCTACACATTCACACCCCAAGTCAAATAACAATTCATCAAATTATAACCCATTCATATTCACAAAACATTTCCCATTATACTCACATGGAATTCATCCTTCAAATCATGTATGCTACACCATATAACTAAGATGAATGCAAATGCAATGTTAATGCTTTTTGACACACCATATGCCAGGGTCTCTTATCAATTTTCTTAGAGAGCTCTCGCCCTCATTTCTTTTCGAGAGGTCTCCCTCTCGTAAGAACCCGCTCATTATTCTCTTATCTAGAGATTCCTCTCTCGTGAGCACCTGCTCCCTTTCCTTTTATTTTCGAGGGATCTCTCCCCTATGAGCACGCGCTCCTTATTTACTTATCGATAATGAGCGTCAGCTCCTTATTTTCATCGATTTCACTCTCAAGCACCCGTTCCTTTTTTTATTTCTCACCATGAACACACACATATGCTCATGCAATGCCAAAATATGATATGAAATTGATTTTAAACAAATTTCCATATATCTCATCAACATTCATCATAACCCATTAACATCAAACTTATTTTCCGTAATTCACAATTTCAATCAATAATCGATCAAGTCACTTTTCCACAACACCTCATAATCATAGCTCATACCATAATGCAATCCATTTGCAACTCAAACAATCTCATACCCAACTATAATTATATGCCAAGATATCCATTGCATTATCATTAATTCCATGCAATCATAGACCACATCATTATCTCATTTTAACCATACATTAATTTTAATGCATACAAGTCATTTCACGTGTACATTTCATCCTAAACATATATTCATACAATTACGTACCATCCTTTTTAGACACAATTCTCTACCATTTCAACTCTGATATGGATGTAGAACTTTGTTTCCTACATATTTTTTAGCACAATTTCCATTTTAAACACAATTTCGTGTTCAATTTTAATCCTATTCATAATTAACAAAAACCTCCAATTTTTCGAAACCCTAAGAATTTAATTCCTTCCTAATTATGTTTTTTCACTCACCGTTGGGAACCTCTAGCCCGATTTACATTATCTTACATGAATATTCCCATTCTTCCAACCCTAGGCTCAAAACCTTATATACACAAGTATAAAGTTAGAGGTTACCTTTCTTATTTGTCGAGAATGACCGAATACTCTCTTTCTTAGACTAAGAGCCACTCAAACTTGGGTTTCTATGGTTGGATTTGGTGATTAATGTTCTAAAATAGAAGTGTTTTAGAGTAGGAAGAAGGGAAAAGTCAAGAGGGCTGTAATAGGTTTTTCATTCTTTCTTTCATATGTTTCACGCGTTTTCATTTTTAAATCCCAATAGTCAAAAATGGTTTACCAAACGGTTTGTGCAGACCGTTTTCTCGCTGTTTTCCCTTACTGTTATCGCGACATAATTTTCTTGTCTGCATTCAAAACGGTTTGGGAAATGGCTTAGGCAGACTGTTTCGAAGGCCGTTTGCCACTATTTTGGCAGTAATAATTTTAGTTACATTTTTTGGGTCGTTACAAGAACAGTGGGAATAAAAAAGAACTTCAAGTTTTTAGGAATTTTTCATTCTTAAGGATAACATTTAGTGAGAAAAATTTCAAATATTTAGGTTAGCCTTTAAGCAAAATCTTTAAACATTAACAATTGAGGAATTTGATCAAGAAAATTTTCCTCCTTTCTTGCTTGTAGTTCACATATATGACTTGTGTGTTGAGGGCCTAACCTTGAGTTACTCCCCTCTACTCTCATACACGTCCTTGATGTGTTGTGCTAAAACTTGGCTCTCAATTCTTTACTCTTAATAAGAACCTAAAAGATAGAGTTATGAATACCAAAATCATGTGTACTTACTGTCATGTTGAAACCTGCAAGTCATGTATGATGTGTGTAACCCTAATTTGCTCATGTTACAGTCTATTTATAGTGTAACGCCTCCAAATTTTTATTTAATTAAAATTTAAAATAAAATACTTAAGAAAATGAGGGAAAATTGTTTGGGTTTTCTTCTGGTAATTAATTAAGTGAAAGAGCTGAGAATTGTTTAAAATTAGGAATTTGAGAATTTGGGAAAATTAGAAAATTTCGAGAATTCAAGAGGTCGGAATTAGTGTGGGTTGAGTTAGAAGAGAAATTATGAATTTAATAGTGGACCGAGCCCAAAAGGAACCACTAAGCCAAACCATTTAATCACCCCTTTTTCTTCCCTCTTTCCCCTCACCACTTACACGACATTCTTCTTCTTCTTCTTCTTATTCTTCCCTTGACTAAACATCTCATTCCACCATCAACCCTCACAAATTTCTGTAGCAAGGAGTGTTCCAAGGCATGATTTTGGGTTATTCTAAGGTAATTTCTTTCCTTTCTTCCTCATTCTCGTTTTCCCTATAAACCCTAGTTTCTAACACCCATAACTCTTCCAATTTGGTTCCAAATTGAGCAAATGATGGCTCGTTGTGAAGCTTGAGATGTATACCACCTAGTATTGATTGTTATTTTATGTTGAATCATTGATTAGGAACTCTAAATCATTGGGAGGAAGGTGACCCTACAAAGTGACGATTTTGGGAATCTAAGTGGTGATTTTGCGCAAACGAGTTTCTTCTTACGAAATGTCACTTGGGTAAGTTTATTTGGAGTATATTGAAGGTGTTTTAAGTGTGGAATTGATTGGGTGTTGCAATGTGTGTAAGATTGAAGCAAATTTAGGCAAATTGTTATGTTTTGAAATGGGTAATTTGAATTTGGATATTTGGGATGTGTTGGAGGTTAAGGATCATTGAAATGTACCTAAATAAACTTGCTTAGACATTAATGAAGGTTGGTGTAATTAAATGTGGTGGTTGTTGGTAGCAACATTAATGAGGAAGATTAATGGAAAGAGAGGGAGAAAAGAAACAAATGCATATAAAAGACATTATCATTCATTTTACATAATTAATGAATATAAGATTGATGTGAATTTATAATGTCAATAATAGGAAATTTGAATCACGGCGGGGGAGGTTCCCAAGCAAGCCGCTAGGTGCTTTTGGAGGTAAGTAACACAAGCGCAACATTCCCTATTTATGTATGCTATTGAGTGTGAATTACTGCTTGAATGAATGTGTTTATATGTAAATGGGTGAAATGGATTGTATGATAAGGAAGTTAAATGCTTATTATGTATGAGTATGTTCGATGGAAATATTGGTGATGTGTTTTATATGAACTATGTACAAGTGTGGCATATGTTGTGTGCTTGTATGATTGGTTTCATGGATAGGTGGCTATGTTGCTTAGGTGTTAATTGAGCATGTTGGATGCGATGTGAATGATTAGTGAGGTGTTGTAAATTGATGATTGAATTGAAGTTTGATTGTTAAGTGCGGCGGGATTGGTTTATGGATGCATGAATTGAGTATAACAGGTATTGAATGATTTCGTGTGAAGTGTTGTTTTGTGGCGTTTTGGAATGTGTATACATATGGGATGAGTTCTGATTTGTTGTGAATGTTATAAGTGTTGTTTTCAGCTGGAATGCAGAGAGAACTGTAGGAATAAGATTAGCTCTAGAAGGGGGGTTGAATAGAGCTAATAAGGTTTGAGAATTTTTGCGGAAAATAAAAATAAACGACACAAGATATAGAGTGGTTCGGATCAAACACCTACTCCACTACCTAAGTTCCTCAC
>CANYCX010523285.1:0-13993 GCA_948193385.1 Breynia disticha f. nivosa
AATCAAAACTTCTTATATCTTCACATAAATTAATTTTTTTAATTATAGAAACCTTCTCAGCATATTTTCATACTTGTTTCATTTGATCATTTTCATCCTAAACTGATTTTTTTTAAATTTTTGATTGTTAACTTGTTCAATTAATATGAGCTAATCTCTCAAATGCACTGTTGGATTTGGCTAAAATTTAGTCAGTAGTTTGTAGACATATGGAACTTAATTCGGAACGGTGGAGATCGTTTTTAGAGGCCAGAAATGTGATCTGTTGAATGTTAATCGATCAAACTAATTGTTGATCGATCAACTAAGTTGATCGAGTAACTAGAGTTGATCGATCAACTTGAGTGTATCTGTCAAATTAACCGTTGGATTTGCCTGAAATTTTGTGAGTTGCTTTAGGACAGCTTGAACTTAATTCTGAACAGTGGAGATTGCTTTTGGAGGTCAGAAAGATCATCTTTTAATGACAAACTTATAGCCTCTGTGTTATATTTCTGTAATATCCTTCGTTATTTAGAATTGCATTTATACTTAGGATATTTGTTGCTCTGTGTAACATGTTAGAATGGAAAATTACTAAGAATATGTCATTGAATATATACAAGATTACAAATATACATAATATACATTGAAAAAGGGTTGGTTTTATGGCCCTCATGCAGCCACCTTGGGACTCAGAATGTCTTCTTTCATCTTTCAACCTTTTCAGTCTCCCAGACCCAGAGAGAGAATCAGAAATTGCTCTCCCAGATGTAGAACCACTGATTCTAGTGAACCCAGTACCCAACAAAGTGAAATTCAATCACTTAACATTATAGTTGACAATGTGTAGAATCGTCTCGACACTATATCTTCTACGTTAACCACTATGTCTTCCACCATGAAGAAAATCTGGGATAAATTAACTAAAGATGATGAATAGGTTTCTGATGTACCATCTCTGATCATACATTCTCTGAGTGCTTTTACTATTTTTCCTTATGTGTATTATGATCTCTGTTATGCAATATCTGCCTTATTGTGTTTATTACGGTTGATGTGTTTCTCTGTTCTTTCCATTTAATAATTTTTGATAAATAACAAAAAAGGGGGAGAAAATATCTATTTAATTAAATAAATTTGATATTTGGATGAACAAATGAATAAGGTCAACTTGTGTGATTTAATAGAATAAATTGATTTTGGTGCATATACTAAGGGGGAGATATTTTGTTTTTACAATGAATGTTAAATTCGGGGAGAGTTTACACATTGTTGAAATTTTTATCGTTTACAAATTTATCAATTCAAACAGTTTTTGTAATTATTAAAAAAGGGGAGATTGTTGAACTAAATAGGTATTTAGTTCTAAATTATGTTTTGATAATTGGGATAAAAATGAATTTGATAAATGTTGTTAAATTGAATAAAATTTTATAAGTGAATACTTTTAACATATGCATAGTAAATATTTTTTCCTATAAAAATACTCTGTAAAAATACACTGTGCATTTATGTGTTATAACTGTAATAGTTACGAATTTTAAACTGTTGAGCTCCAGCTATTAGGCGGTGGAAAAGAGGAATATTTTCAGATATCCTCTTGGTAGACAAATGAGATCATTGAGCGTGCAAAAAGTAAAGCTGTTGAAAAATCAAAGATTTGTATCATTGACTCACATGTGACAAGTTGTAATGTTTTTGGACTGTGCGGCAGAATTCAAAATTCAAATGTGACAGGGTGGATTATTTGAACTGTGCAGTAGAATTTGAAATTCAAATAGAGGTACTATTTGAATAATGAAATTATCGTTTATTTCTCACCGTTGTATCTCAGGTTATAAATACAGGGTTTCAGAGACAGAAAAATAAGAAACATTCGTGAGATCAATAGAGAGTTCAACTAAGTTATTTTAAGAGCTTATACTTAGAGTTTTTCACTCCAATATTTCTGTACTGAGAGATTGTGTAAGGTAGAACTTGAGCCGAAAATCAAGTTGATTTGTATGGTTACTTGAGCCGAAAATCAAGTGTGTAATAGTTCTCACTGAGCTTGAAAGTGTGGTAATAAGATCTGTTTGCAGAAATTCTAAGTGAGGAACTTAGGTAGTGGAGTAGGTGTTTGATCCAAACCACTTTAATCACCTGTGTCATTTATTCATTGCTGCACTTCATATTTCTCTAAATAAAAATTCAGCAAAAGTTTGAAAAATACCATCAGCTCTATTCAACCCCCCTTCTAGAGCTGATAATTGTTCTACAGAAATGGCATGAAGAGGGAAAAAGAAGAGAGAGAATGTCGTTTTGGGTGGGGAAAATAAGGAGAGAGTTTAAGTTTTTTGGGTTTTGGTTCATAAGTTTGGGCTTATCCCGTTATTTCTTTCGTATATTTCATCTAATACGACCTGCACTCTCGACCTGGAAACTCATTCTGGACAATTCTAATTCTTTTCAATTTTTATAAATTCCCCATTTATAATAAATCCCAACTCTATCCTACTAATTATTTACTTAAATAATTAGCGAAAAATTTACCCTCATTTTTGTAGGTGTTTTATTTTAATTTTTAATTAAATAGAAAATTTGGGGCATTACACATTCAGTTAAGTTTGGCATTTGTATCCTACCCTCAGTCAAATGGGTAAGCTGAACGTACGAACAAAACTATTCTTTATGGATTGAAAACAGGGGTTGATAAAGTAAGGAGGACAAGTCGAACAGTTACCAACCATTCTTTATAGAATGATAAATCGTGTACCCACAGGGTAAACTCCATTCAACTTGGTATATGGGATAGAAGCTTTAATGCCTATAGAAATTGGGGTCGGGTCACCTCGAATTACAGAGTTTAATGAGCAGGAAAATAAAAAATCATAGAGGATGAACCTGGATCTTATAGATGAAAAAAGAGAACTGATATGCATGAGGTTAGAAGTATATCATAGAAGAGTTGCCCGATATTATAACTCCAAAGTGAAGAGAAGATTAATAGGCATTGGGGATCTTGTCCTTAGAAAATTGGCAATCACAAATGAATTAAGAGATGAGGGAATGCTTCATGATAATTGGGAAGGTCTTTATAGGATCAAGACAATGGTTACTCCTAACACATGTAAGTTGGAGACATTGGAGGGAAAAAGATTCAGAAGATATGGAACATAAACCATCTAAAGTTATATTTTCCCTTAGAATTTGAAACACATCGATTGACTTGTATCATGTATATATATGGTGAAATAAAGAAAACACTCAAACAAGAGCAGATCAATGGGCGTTGGGGATCTTGTCCTTAGAAAATCTGTAATCACAAATGCATTAAGAGATAAGGGAAAGCTTTGAGCTAATTGGGAAGGTCCTTATAGGATTAAGACAATGGTTACTCCTAGTACATGCAAGTTGGAGACTTTGGAGGGAAAAAAAATTCAAAAGACATGGAACATAAACCATCAAAGATTATATCTTCCTTTGGAATGTGAAACACATTGGTTGGCTTGTATCATGCATATATATGGTGAAATAAAGAAAACACTCAAACAAGTTGTTTGAGGAGTGGAGTATGCCTCATTGTCGAACCATTATAAATTCTGGTGTTATGTACCTTATATTTTTTTCTTTCACATTTGCATCTTACGAACATGTTTTGCATAACATTTCATATACACATCATTTGCATCGTGCATCATATGTAATAAACTTAACTACACTGGATGAAACCAAATTGAGGAGTGGAAAAGCAAATTCTATGTCTAAAACATTAAAAATATAGAATCCACTGCCATATGATTCAAAAGGTTGCAAAATGCAGATGATGAATAGAAAACCTTGTGTAAACCCAAAGACTCATCACAAAAGTATGCAAACCAAAAAACAGTTAAGACATGTAATAAATAGAAATCCCTGAGGGGGCTTATAATGAATGCACATGATGGTAAGAAGAACCTTTAAGACATGTGATAAGTAGAATTCCCTAAGGGGACTTGTCATGAATGCACGCAGTGTTAAGAAGAATTATTAATACATGTGATAAGTAGAAATACCTAAGGGGACTTTTCATGAATGCACGCAAAGTTAAGAAGAACCGTTAAGAGATGTGATAAATAAAAATCCCTGAGGGGACTTGTCATGAATTCACACAGTGATAAGAAGACCCGTTAAAATATGTGACAAGTAGAAATTCCTAAGGGGACTTGTCATGAATGCACACGGTGATAAATAAATTGAAAGAGTAGAAATTTCCAAACAAAATGGAAAATTTTCCAATGAATCACTTGACGAAATCAAGCAATCCAAAAAATCGAGACATAGCAACTTAAAAGAAGGAAAATATGAAAAACAACTCAATGTTTATTTATAAAGATTTCAATGAATCACCATGTTCATCATCATGTGAAGGTTGTCCATACTCATCAAAGAATTCCCATGGACCTTTGAGATTTTAGAGATCATCTCTTTAATATTTAAAGAGATGAGTCTTAGGATCAGGATCATTTGGAGCATACCCAGGCTTACACCAATTTGGAGGAGAAGTATTCTCAATCTCTTCAATGTAAACCAAATTTGGAAAAAGACTCCTTCTTTATGCCTTCCAAAAAAGACGAGCTTTATAAAATCCAATCTTAAGGAAACCAGCTCCATATCTTGCCTTAAGACCATAACATTCAACAGATTAACGATAATCTATTATAACCTTCTCAGTTAGAGAAATCTTTTGCTCATCAAAAGATTCTCTTAAGCGCTTCATCGCATCCTCATGATCATTCTTCATCACCTCAAACTTGTTAATGAACTGCTTATGTTCATCATGTAAGGCATTAAACTTCTTTGAGGAAAAACTATATTGTTCTAAATAAGTGTCCCTCTCCTTCATATGGAAGGTAACCGACTCCCTCAGTCCATTACGATCTTTACATAGACGATCACAATCCTACTGAAGATTTACTCTCTCCCCGATCATAGTTCCAAAGATTGTTGAATCTTTTCTTTTTCAATCTTTAGTTTCTCATTTTCCTTAGAAGTGCATGTGACGCCCAAAATTAAATCCTAATTATTTTTAATTAATTCAAAAATGGATACAATTTTTTTTATAAAAATATAATGTTTATGAAATGCACATATGTGGATTTTCAAAAATACAATGCATGGGGAAAACCACTTATGCAAAACTATGAAAAATACAGTTAACTAAATCAAACATCTTATCCTAATCCTTTACAAGTCAAATCAATTTTTCCTAAATGTGCTCCCTCGACCTCGCTCGTGGAAATCCTTTTAGTCTTGCATACATAAATCATTTATACACAAACAGATACGAGTATTAAAACTCAGTGAGTGAATACCCCGACACCACTATCTAAATCAACCTAGCCCAATTCAATCATATATTCAGACACACACAATTTTAGTTTATCTCGTCTATCTTCTTTACTAAGTGACATGCATGTTAGTCCATTTTCCCTAATTCCATTTCATTATTTACATGCATCTGATTTACATTTAAATCTCTATTCATTCAATCCTTAGTCAATTACCTTACTCATTTACATAATTAATAACATCAATTCATAATTACATAATTTGCATAATCATCCTATATTCATGCAAAACACAACAATCTCATATCCTTATAATCCACACACCACGCAAATCATTATCCAACATATTATTTTACTTCCTTTAATAATCAATTTATCACAATGATCAACCAAAAAACAATAATTGCATAGCGGATTCACAGTGGGTCGATGCGGGCCTTGTGCATCGATACAAGGACAGTGCAGATATGTAAAGTTACAATGTTGGCAGTACGAGCCCGTGTGGAAAGCCACAGGGGCCGTGCTGGTACACTGGAATTTCAGTAGCCTGGTACAGGGACCGAGTTAGTGAGCACGAGGACCGTGTCAGTCTACTGCCCCATCAAATATGCATCACATTCATCATTTGTACTTATAAATATGTGCGTATTTATTCACAATAAAACACACTATCCACAAAGATGAACATAACAATTATTTTCCACATAATGTCTCAACCCAAACATATCCAAACAAGCCTGGCAAATCACCTAACACCTTTATTAATACATAAACCTTATGGTAACATGCATCTATCAATACAATCTTTTTCATGTAACATGTTCTGATACATGACACAACAATTCACAACAAGTCAATCCACAAAGTCATGCTCACATATTATCCATGCTACGTAATGCATCATGTATACTAATGAAATGCACACAAATGCATGCCCTGGGGAATTCTCTTTTCGTTTCACCTTGAGGAATCTCTCTTTTTCATTCATTCGAGATCTCTTCCTCTCTCTTTCTCATGGGCCTATCTTTTTTTTCAACTAGTGCTCTTGCTCTTTACATTTGTGGGTTTATTCTCATTTTTAATCAAGAGCTCTCGCTTTTTTTTTCTCTCGTGGGCTTATCCCTCTTTTTTTCATTTCTCACCATAAACACACAACATGCTCATGCTATTCCATGGTATGACATGAATCAATTCACTCAACACACATTATCTTAAATTCATTACCATCAATACAAATTTCAAGTGAAAACCAATGCAAGCTCACATTATCCAAATCATGCCACATAAATTCCATAACCAATTACACACAATTTACAAGCATTCTTTGAAGCTTAATACATTTCCACTCCAACAATCATAATCAATTCATATTTCCCAATTCATAAACATCAAGCAATTTAGGCACATAAATTACTATACAATCGCATAGTACCAATTACAAACCAAGCAATTATTCACTTATATACATATATCCAATTAATATTGCCATACGAAATGCATTCATTATTAACCAAACTAAAAAAATCAAACATCTTAACAAGCCACAACGCTTTATTATGTAATAAAGCATCATATATCTCAGCCAATCACATCAACAATTATCAATCTGCACCATAGGTCTCATATCGTTTAACCACAACACTCAACACAATCACACATACATACATGTCACACGATTATCGTCACATATACTTAACCGTACATAGGAAACAAAAGGTAGTAAGTGTTGAGTACACACTCACCTCACAAGTCCGTGCTAAACTCGCCTTCTTAGTGACATTTCAATTCCGTTATGATTTCGATTCCTCAAATATTTACAATAAAATTCTTCATTGATCATGATTCAGTTAATTAAATTCTTTCCTTTTATGTATTCCAATTTTCTTCATTTCTTATTTTCCTCTTATCGATTTACATAAATATTATAAATCTTATTCATGACTTAAATTTTCAAATAACCAAAGTTAATAATTCTTAACTTTGACAAGAATCACTTTTACTCCATACAATACATTAAATTTCAACAATTACTAACGATATTCATTTAGTCCAAGGTATTATAGAATTTAATTCCATCTTTCCAATTTAAATCCCACCAAAGCAATCCTCTTAAAGGAAAAATGATAATAGTCCCTCTTAATTAATAACATTCCCAAATAATCCTCGCATGAACAATTTGTCTACATCTTGCAACCAAATTAATGTTAACATTAAAATCTTAATTTTAATACCACATACCCAACAAAATCCATATTATGTTTAAGTAAAAATACTATCGTTATTTCGAAAAAATACAAGTTTCTAAAAACTCCAACTAATTTCCAACATCAAATTGTCCATTTATCCGTTCAGTACCAAATTAATAAAAATTCCCGACAATTTAATTCTCCTTCGACCAATTTCAGTCAATTACCAATTTTCCCCACAATAACCATAACCTAAATGTACAACAATAAGAGATTTATCATTTATAAGCATAATATTATGAATTTAAGGTTTTCTCGAACACCCACCAAAGCAAAATTGATAATTTTGGTAATAGCCAGCCCCCTTCCCAATCCGCCCATCTGTCGCATTCTACAAAACCCAACTAACTTAACGCAAAACATGAGTTTTAGTCTTTCATTAAACTGAAATTAGGTATTTTTCGGGAATGACCCACCTTGCTTACCAAAATGGGCGGCGACAACACGATTTGTGGGGGGAGGAAATCGAGCTAAGGTGACGGTAGAGGCGTTTGCAGATAGGGAGGCACGACCATCACCATGGCAGCTGGTTTGGTGGGCGTGTGACGACGCATGACAGCGACAGTGAGTGTGCAGTGGAGGAGGAAAAGAAAATGAGATCGTTCGTGGAGGTGGAGAGAAGAGAGATCGTGCAGTGGTTTGGGTCGTGCGACGGCCAGAAGGAAAAGGGAGGACGCATGCGCGGGTGGCTGTGCACGCGATGGCACAAGAAGGAGCTTGCAGCGGTGGAGGCACACGAAAAGAGAGACGCTCATGGGGAGAAGAGAGAAGGAGAGAGGCATTGTAAGAGAGAGAGAGAGAGAAGGGGTGGGGTGTGGAGGGGAGAAGTGAGGAAGGGTGGCTTCTTGTTTTTCTTTGAAAGAGGACTTTTAGGGTTTTGAAGTGTGTGGTGATTTTGCCTTATTATTGTCTTTCCATTTTAAATTTTATAATTTTTCATACAACCTTAAAATCGTATACTTGTATTTATTTAATTAATTTAAATTAAACATATTCATAAATTAAATTAATTCCTATATGCAAAAATTTTATTTCTTTTAATACTTCCCTATTTTAATTTTAATTTTAATTTTAGTTTTAAATTGAATTTTAATTTTATAAAATTTTGGGGCGTTACAGTGCATCATAGTCTTTCCTAAATTGGTTGCGTGAGATTTCCTCGTTAGATAGATGATGCACGAGACTTCAAACCATGGAAAAAATTACACTCAAACGTCGAGAGCTCTGTGACAAAAATATAAAGTTAAATAAAATAACCAAAGAGAAAGTATACCAAAGTCAAAGATGCAAAGTATGTTACTTTTCTAGCATCCCTTATGCACATATCAAGATTTTCTTCAATATCTCGAAAATATTATTTATCATCCATAAGCAAGATAGATCCATAACTTAGTCGCTCCTCAACCCCTTGCATATCAATTGAGTCAGAATCAAGCAAATCTGGGTTTAGAATAAGTTTATTACCTATGTTTGGTTGAGCCAGAGTTGGGGGAAGAATGCGGTGACCTTTTTCACTTGGTACAGATCTCCTTGGTGGTCTTTCTATAAAAGGTGGTGTTTCTCTACGAGCTAAAAATTTTGAATTCCTACCTTCACTTGTTTTAGATCTAAGTTCAGAATTAATTGTCTTAGAGAAAGTAGTATGAGCACCATCAAAAGAACGTGATAAAGAATGATGTTGTAATGAGTTGGACTTCTCTCTCATTGGTGGAAGAAGATGTTGTGATGAATTTCCGCCTTTGGCAGCTTTCTTTAAAGGATTCTCATTAATATCATTGCGTTTGCATTTTCTCTGAATGATATCGCTAAAAAGTGATCGCTTAGCACTGAACCTTCCACCCCTATAAAAGAACGAAATTTAGTCACACAAACATTAAGAAAACTAAACAAAAATGAGACATTCACCTTATGGAGATTGAGGTTTTAACGGTGACTTCTTAAGACCTAAAGAATTAGAGCTAGATGAAAAACTTGAAGAAGGCAATGATTCGTCACATGAAGATGGGATAGAAGATAGTTCATAGCTTGAAGAAGAAGAAGATTCTAATGCTAACCCCCATTAAATTTTAAGGATTCATGATTTCACTAAAAGACAGTTTCTCCCCTGAAGTCAATGATGCAATTTTCTTTGTAAAATGCTCCCTCAAAGAATCAAGATTTATCTCGGATATATTCTTCCTATTCCATTACCAAAATAAAGGAGCATCCTAAAATTCTTTTGGTGAAGTGATGATAAACCAATAACGTTCAAATTTCTTAGGCAAAGAAGGGACACTATTTAAAAAATGTTCAACTTGTGGGATTCTTTTGATGGTAACTGTGTTAGCAGGTTCCCCGAATTTACTAACTTGGAAGAAGCAGTAGAACAATTCTATGGATGGAGGAATTATTTTTAGGAAAGTGAGTACGTGAAAGGCCATTAAGTTTGCCCAACCTTTAAGATGAAGTTGAAGAGGAGTTAATCTATTTTCCTTTAGGAAGGAAGATATGAATAGAGGAAGTGGAAATTAGACTCCTAGTCGCATATTAAATTCATAAATGGCAAATGTACATACGGGAACAAAGGTAGGACATTGTAGATTGCCATACAAATCAGTTGTCTCAACAGCCCAAGATGAAGGGAAGGCATAATCCTTTTTTAGTCTATTTATTTTGTGAAAGGAAAGAATGGAACTGAGGTGGTCTCACTTAGCGGAATCATGCTTAACTTTGACAGTGTCACACTTATTTTTGAGTGACTTCAAAGAAGAAGGCTTAGACACAAGTTTTGTAAGCACCATTAAAATTTTGAAAGAGTTCCTAAAAATACCTTAGTTTTTTGTGAAGAGTCACTCGAAAGATATCTGCAAAAACCAAAAATAGCCACAATAAAATTTCAAAATTACAAATAAAATAAATAAATAAAATGTGCTAGTGTTGGCAGATGATCCTGGCATGAGTTGACATCATAATAAAGTAAAGGAGTTTATGTCGTGTCATAGGCCTAGAGAAAACATTAGAGCTCATATATGAAGAATTTGGGCTGAGACACGAGCCTGAAGAACTTAAAAAATTTAGGGTAAGACAATGGCCTAAAGAACTTTAAAAATTTTCGGTCGAGATATGTGCTTGAAGAACTTCAAAAGTTTTAGTCCGAGGCACGGGCTTGAAGAACTTCAAAAGTTTTGGGCTGAGACACATGCCTAAAGAACTTCAAAAGTTTTTGGCCAAAACACGGGCCTAAAGAGTTTTGACAATTTTGGGCTGAGATATGGGCCAAAGAGCCTTTGTAATTTTGGGCAGAGACACGGGCCTGAAGAGCTTTTGGAAATCTATTAGGAGTTATGGGCTGAAACACAAGCTTGAAGGAATGATTTGGACCACTCAAAAGAGGCCCAACCCATTAAAAGAAAAATAAAACAAGAAACTCAACATTGGTGGAGTTTGAACTTGTGTGGGCTCATAACCATTGGAGAAACTTAACCAACTAATCTAGTCTGATTCCTTTGTTATCATTGATGTGGTATTTGATTTGGACAAGGATAAGCGTGAATCCGTTAAAAATTGGCAAAAGAAGTGGACATAAGGATTCAAACCTTGAATCCTAAGGAAAGTAAGACAAACATGCACCAACTGGGCTAGATCTTGGATCTATTTTGTTGATCACATGAAAAGCTTGTACCATTTGAGTTTTATAGGTTCTTCTTCAAAAAACAATTGATGAACAATCATAAACCACCACCATTGCTGCAATTTCTCAAGCTTCATACCTGCACCAAACAAAAAAAAACAACTAGAACCAATACTAACCTTTCAGTAATCTTATTAGACAATAGTTCTAAAAATTAACTTCTCTATAATCTTGAAAATCCCTACATGAATAAAATCACCATTAACAAAGATCAACAACAAAAAAGAATGAAAATAAGAACTCAACAAGAAAGGAGGAGACAAGTTACTTTATTATCTTCTAAGAGTATCTTTTAAGGGTATAGAATCACAAAAAAAGAGAAGATTGATGATGGCAATGGAGTACTACATCGACTACTTTGGGAAGAAATAAGAGTATTAAAGAATGACAAAAGTTTTTGACAATGGGTATATATAAGAGTGAGGGTTGTCAAAAGATGAAGTTTGACTAAAAAGAATAATAGAAGGATTCTCATTTGATAAAATAGAAGTAGAAAATGAGTTGAACTCTATTTGTACAATTATACATGTATTAGGATTACTTTAGAATTGTCAATATATTTATTTATACACAATCACAAAATTGGTCTTGTCAAATTATAAAGGAGATACAAATAATCCTCACAACATCCATGTTACTCAAAATGGTTTCTCAAAGAAATATTCATTTCCAAACATTGTGTTATCTTAAATACTTTCAAAAGTGAAAAATTAATTATCCTTATTTTTTTGTAAACTCAAAATTAGGAGCGGGGAGCAATTGTTGTGACTTAGGCTAAAAGCTCATAATGTGACGCTCAAAATTAAATCCTATTTATTTATAATTAATTCAAAAACATGGATGTTTTTTTCATTTATTTGAAAGAGTCAAAAAAAATATAAAATTTGAAATCCTATACAAGGAAATTTAAATCATAATAATTCCAACCATGCTTTAAACCAATCGACTTATTTTTTTTAAATAAATCCTTTATAGTACTATCCATATGCTCGAACCCTCCTCATGGAAACCCTCCCATACCTACACACATTTGTTGGACCAATAATGCTTAACAATGTAAATCTGCCATAGGTTTTCATATGATTGAAAACTTTATGAATTTAATAAACATAGTATGTAGGTTGGTGAAAAAAATTAGAAATTGAGTACTTGAAGGTTGGTGATAAAAGTTAAGGAAGAAAAGACTTGAGTGTAGGGGAAAACAGTCATGTAAGAAGATTTTATGTGGTACAGTCGATCTGTGTGAAGACTAGTCGTCGGTTGTACTACAAAGTCAACAAACAGACTAGTACCGGCTAGTTTGGGGACCAGAGCCCCAAACCAGTTGACTGGGAAGAAAACCACTCGACTGGTTCTGACCTCTACCGCCAAAACTGGGGAGCAAACCTTCAAGATGATGTCATCAATCAAGATTTACTTTTTGGAAGATTTGAAATTTGAATTTAAGTGTAGGTAAGTCGACTTATGTGTTTTCAGTCGACTAATGTGTGTTGCAGGGTAAACAAGTCGACTGGTGTAGAGTCTAGTCGATAAGAGGTCAAGGCTTGAAAAGTTTAGAAGCTAGTGGAATAAAAACCACTCGACTGGTTTATAGACCAGTTGATTGAAAATCAGGAAATACTCAAGTGCAGTATAAACTAGTTGACTGGAGAAGCTGGTAGTGGATAAGAGTTGACTTTGAAAGTATCTTGAAGTGGTCCACATCAAAGACCAACAGACAAAAGCACAAGAGAACATATAAATAGAGGTTGCTACAGAAGAGAGAGGATAACACAAGCATTCTAAAAGATTCACCTTTGCCTCACAAGCTCTTTGCACTAATTTCTCTTGTGTTATTGTGCTTCATGTAGAATACTCTTTTAGTTTGAACTAGTTTAGTTATTTTGGTTTGATTTGAGTCGTAAATCAGATTGTTTGTAAGGTTGCTTGAGCCAAAAATCAAGTGTAATAAGAAATCATAGTGGATTGTTGAAAAATCCTAAGTGAGAGCTTAGGTAGTGGAGTAGGTGTTGTTCACCGAACCACTTTAAATTGTGTGTTTATCTTTTCTCTTCTCCTTCACATTTTATATTTGCAAAAAATATGAAATTCTAGACATTCTTATAACCTCTATTCAATCCCCCTTTTCTAGAGGTTATTTGGACTCTACAATTGGTATCAGAGCAAGGTGCTTATCTTTGAAGGCATAACATCCTTGAGTAGAAGGTCCAAAATGGCACAAGAAAACTTTGGTGATTTTGGTGTCAATCCAAAATGCTGTCCTCTCTTCAATGGCACAAAGTACTCTTCTTGGAAGAACCACATGAAGATTCGCATCATGTGTGAGGGAATCAAGTATTGGAAGGTGGTGTCGACTATTTTCAACACATAGCGCAAGTGCACGCACCAAGTAGTATAAAACGAGTTTTTAGACCCGAGTATCGAACTCAAGGAAACTTGTCATACATACTAGCAACATTTTCAATCAACTATCTAACTAGATGAAATCCTGAGAAGAAGGTCGAATTAAAAGGGAATAAGCTAAATACTAAGACAAATTAATTAAAGCGATGCCTAGGGGTTAATCCCTCTTCATTCAATGTTATGCCAATTTAATTGCCCAATCAATCCAACAATCACCTAGGTCTAGCGAGATTAATGAATCGATCAATCTAATGTCTACTCATCACAATCCCATCATTAATTGCTAAGAACCGCCCCTCTAAACATGCAATTAGAATCTTATTCAAGAAAACTAATTTAAACCCAATTCTTAAAATCACTCTTGGTCAAGTAGATAATATTGA
>CANYCX010523464.1:0-10014 GCA_948193385.1 Breynia disticha f. nivosa
TGTGTTATTTAATAAATCTTTTCTATATCCATGTTTGTTATGAAAAATGATTAAAAGGTTTGGATAAATGTTTTTATTATTTTGAGATTTGAGATTAAAATCGAGACAGGTTTTGAATACAGGTTTTAATTTTGAGTCTCACACGTTATTCTGCCTCGATTGCCCAAAATCTCTTTTTAACTCATGTACTTTAATTGTGAAATAAACATACGTTAACAGAGGCCTGGACATGTTATTAAAATGGAGGAAACAAGCCAAAACCGGTAGAAAAACTCCCCAAACACTGTCCCAACCCTAGAACCATTTCCATAAGCCTCCCCAAACACAAAACCTAACAGCAAACATGTGGATTCCAGCAGATTAAAAACAAATTTGTCCCTCATTATAAATCTTTCAAGGAAGGGTTTGAGGCAAGGAAGAAGTGAGGTGAGAATCCCTAACCCTAGGCTGAAATGTGTATGAAATTAAATACATTTAGCAGTGTTTCGTTGGGTTTTCAACCTAGTTACAGAATGTATAAACATCTAACATAAAATCTGAGGATTTGTGCAAAATTGATGATTTTAGGGTTGTGGAAAAATTTGGGGATTTTTTGGAAATTGGTTAGGTAAATGAGAAATTAAGCATAGAATATTGTATACAACATTAAATGTAACATGATTTCTGTAGGAGACAACAAACGGAACCTGAATCAGAGATTAATGCTGAATCAAGTCCGTAGGAACTCGAGGTAACTGTACTTTGATGCTTACTATTGTATTTTTGCCTTTGTATGGTTAAGCTTTTGTGATAAATGTTTTCTTTTGATGAAATGGTAATGAAAATGAGCTAAACAAAAGACTTGAATTGTTTATGCCTTTATGTGGTTTCTTTAGAATTGGTATGGATTGTTTGTAAATTATGTGCATTGTGATTGGCATGTTGGGAATGGTGAATGATGACAGTAAGGTGTTATGAACGTTCTTTTGATATACTAAATGATGATTTTGAGCTGGCTTAAATGTAAGTAAGTATGTAATGTGTTATGTGAAAAGTCATGAGGGCTTGAATGGTATTTGGAATGTATTATGTTGTGTTTTGTACACTAGAGACATACTTAGGATGTAATGAACTCTTATGAGCTATGATTGATGTGTTTTTTGATTGATGCCACAAGTTGGCTATTTTAGAAATGTGTGCATATTCATGTTGAATTGTGAAATGGTATTGCGTTGATCTAATAACCCAAATTCTATTAAGGAGAATGTGTGGCTTATGTTGTGCATGTAGAATGAATAATATAGAACATTCATGTGTATATGATGTTGTGGATTTGGAAATGCATATGTTGCATTCATTTATGTCATGGTTTGGCATTGCATGAGCATGTTGTATGGTCATGCTTGATACGATAAAGGAAAGGCAAGATGTTCTTCCCCAGAAGGCGAAATGTTCTTCTGTGTGATAACATGGAGGATTAGCCTAATTGTGATTTTATGTCGGGTGAGAGCTCAATGCCAGGCTAGGCCTAATGAAAAAAGGTACTGCAAAAAACGAGCAAGAGATCAAAATTAAGGGGAATTACCAACTTATGAGAGTGGACTATCTCATGTGCACGTCAAATAAATAAAGACCCCGGGGCATGAATTTGTGTGACTCGTACGTGCATTTGCATTCCTGTGAATATTCATTTAATTTATGATAGTATGGTTATGATATTAGAATGAATTTTGTGGTTATGTATTTATGAAGATATGTAACCTATGGAAAGTTGTGGAATATAAATGTATGTGAAATGGTTATCTGTGCATTAAGAAAGTCATAATGAAATCAAATTTTTAAATGATCATAAGTGTATAAAAGTGGTTCAATGGCATGTTTTGTGCAAGAATCTTGATGATGACATTGTGTTGCTTTGGCACTTAGCAATGTGCTGCATTCATTCTATCATGTCATGTGTACACGTTGTGAGCATCATTGTGTGTTCTTAAAAGGGGTATTGCTAATCGAACAAGAGCTCAAAATAAAAGGGGTATTGCTTGTGTGTTCTTAAAAGGGGTATTGCTAATCGAACAAGAGCTCAAAATAAAAGGGGTATTGCCAGTCAAGCGAGAGCTCAAAATAAAAGGGGTACTGCCAATCGAGCAAGAGCTCAAAATAAAAGCGGTATTGCTTATCGAGCGAGAGCTCAAAATAAAAGGGGTACTGCCAATCGAGCAAGAGCTCAAAATAAAAGCGGTATTGCTTATCGAGCGAGAGCTGAAAATAAAAGGGGTATTGCCAATCGAGCGAGAGCTCACTTTAAGGGGTATTGCTAATCGAGTGAGAGCTCAAGCTTAAGGGGAATTGACAACCATGAGAGTGGATTCTCTCACGTGCACGTTGGCATGCATTGTGTGTTTGTATTGGCATTTTCACGATTGCATTCATTCATCTTTAGCATTGATGACTATGATGTTACTTTGGTATGCTTAAGGTGCGGGTGAACATATGGGTTATTATGATTGAATGTTGAATTGGTGGTTTGAATATGATCATGAATTGAGTGGCTCAATGTATGTGTTTTAAATGGTGTTTGTTAATTGGATTACTAAATAAATAGATGAACATAAGTGTTATGATGGGTTTGGCTATGAGTATGTGTTATTGTGTTGATAATGACGTGCATATGTTGATGTGTATGTCTGTAACTTGGAGCCTTGATGAAGTGTTTGGTTAGATGTATAATGTTATTTTTTATGAATTTTGTGTTTGAAGGACGTAGAAGTCTATAGGAAGGTTGGCTTAGTGGATAGGAAGGTTGGTTAGACTTGGTTTAAAATGCTGGAATTGGCTTCTGTGAAGCATTAACATACGTTAATGAATGGTAATGTACGTTACCAATATATAAACCCACGGTATTCTTTTCTGGTAACTCTAGAAAGTTGTTCATGAATAACGTACGTTAGGGCCATAATAAACATATGTTAATTGTGCCCAAAAACCTAATTTTAGCATGAATAATGTACTAATGATTATATGAAGTGAGATAATGATCTAGGATGATTCCCTAGTACATAAACTACCTATAAGAATTGTTTATGACATGGAATGGTTAGCCATTAGGGAATTTAGGCATGAATACGACATTGTGTTCTACGATCACGCCCGTGTTGGCTGAAGGTTCCACTGCACCTCATCTTAACAATACTAGGATTTCACTTACTGAGTATTTTATATACTCACCTTTGTATGTGTTAAATGTTGTGCAAAGTGACAGATATTAGTGCAGTACTGACGAAGCTCGAGCTCCTAGTTTTGGACCTTGTTTAATGTTGTATGCTTATGACATTTTAGTATAGACGAGATGTACTACCATGGCATGCAAATGTGTCCATTGCTTCCGTATATGGCATGCAAATGTTTCCATTGCTTTTGTATTTCAAACTCTTGTTATGTGTATGGCCACCATCGATCTTTATTAAATGAATTGCAAATTTTACTTCTCTTGTTTTCTTGCTCATACTTATTTGATTTTAAAAAGAAAAAAATGGCTACCAAAATCGATATTTAAATGAAAATGAAGTTTCTAAAATTGGGGTTCATAGTTTTAGAGAGAGATTCAGTGAAAAAGATAGAGATTTTAGCAAAGGAAAGGATTTTAGTTATTGAATCGATTGAAATCTCGAGCTGGGAATCCTGTGGTATAATCGAAATAGGTAAAACTCTAAATTTTTTTGTAAATTTTTATGAGCTTTTCTATTGAAAGCTTTGAGTTTTATTGAATGGATTATTGAAATAATTAGAGTACTGAGATGGAATTGATTTTGATTAGGAATTTACGGTGTAAAAATGAATTTGGGAAATCGAGAAGTTAACGTAATCAATTCGTTATGGCATGCATTATAATTATTGTTATAATTGAATCTTATAGAAAGATTCATATGTGTTTATATAGAACAACAGACCAGACAGTCAGAGAAGGACCAGAGTACGCAGAGGTCTGAGTATTTCTGTTGACAGGTAAGTAGTCTAACTCACTTAAAATAGACGTAATATGAAATGGTAATATCATTAATATATGATTGATTGATAAAAGGTAAAACAGAAAAATAATTGAACTTATATGATCAAAATATGATGTCGTATCAATGATGGGTTTTATATGATGAAATGGAAATGCTTTGATATACAGTATCAAAATGCATTATCAAAATGCAAACAGGTCTATACGAAAAGAAAGTATGGACATTTACGTTCAAGTCTACATACATACATATTCAACCAATTGTGCTCTGTTTATACAAACATCCTTACAATGTAATTAATAATATTCGCACTTTAACAAATCCTTACTTATACTTACAATTCTCTGCGTAAGACTCTTACCCCAGCACATAATCTTGGGACTCGGCGACCTCGTTCGATACCTAGTCGACTAGCTCCAACATTGAGAAATCAACATTTCCAAACCTTAGTTTCACACACAAGAATGCAATGAAAATAGTTTTTCTGGCACAGTCCACAGGAAATCTAATCCCCGCTCGGATACCACTAAGTGTGAACCCCAATTTCGATAAATTCATTTTTGGATAAATACACTTTTTTAGTACCATTTTTTTCCTTTTTACTATCCATTGCAAATCTCATTTACAAGGAAAACATATAAGTAAAGTTTTTAAAGATAGATTAAATCAATTGAAAATAGTCAAATGAAATATATTTATATATACATATATGTATATATATGTATATATACATATATATGTATATATGTATATATGTATATATATATATATATATATATACATATGTATACATATATATATATATATATATATATATATACATATGTATACATATATATATCTATATATATATATATATATATATGTATACATATGTATATGTATATATATATATATGTATACATATGTATATGTATATATATATATATATGTATACATATATATATATAGATATATATACATATGTATACATATATATATATATAGATATATATATATATATACATAGATATATATATATAATAATTAGAATATACTGAGCTTATATATTATAAATATTTCTTACAACGGAGTCTATCCATTGACAATGTAGGAAGGAAATTTTTGCACAATTCGAGCCGGTCCTCAGGCTAATGAATCAATGTCACGACTTTCTATGGTACGTGCTGTTGGAGTTTCGACCTGGACAAGTTAAACATTAGATCAATGATAAACACACACACACACACACACACACAAACACACACACACACACACACACACACACATATATATATATATATATATATATATATATATATATATGTATAATTTATAAGGATTAGCATATATTATAAATATTTCTTACAAAGACATGTACCCATTGACGAAACTGTGTGTCCAAAATGATTTGTTCTTCTTCCTCGCTGATGTTTGTAGGTAGGGGCTTTACAATGTGTGTCAAAAAATATCTACATATGAATTACAAATTAACTTCAAGTTATCTGTATATTATTATCGAGCATGTAAATAAAATACTTCAATAGATATAAATCATGAACTTACTCAACGAAAGGCTCAATTTCTTCTCAATTCAATAACACGTAAGTTTGAATCAAGCTCTACTCCTCATCAGTTAGACGTCTTCAAATTAATCTACCAGATGTACATCCAGGATACGTGAAAATAGATAAATCGTCTAGGTCAACACCTTCTCTAACGTCGTCAACCTCATTATTACGAGTCATTCGATTATTTACTTCATTATTGAAATAATAAGAGCAAAAAATTGATGTCTTTTGCACAATGTATGCACTACATATGGAGCCTTCGACATGAACTTTATTACCAACAATGTTCTTCAACCTGCGTAGAAACTTAAAAAATACAAAAAACAATTTTTATACAATAATGAAATAACATATATATAAACAAGATGTTTATATACACGATCTGTAGAAAATGAACGTACCTCTCAAACGGATACATCCATCTATATTGGACAGGGTCGCACAAAGCTGCTTCAATGGGTAAATGAATTGGCAAATACTCCATCGAGTCAAACAAGCTGGGTGGAAATATTCGCTCAAGCTTGCATAATATGATTGGTATTTCCGCATATAAACATCTTACTCTTTCTTCATTTAACTCGTAGCATGTAAGATCCTTAAAGAATGCACTTAGCTGCGTAGTTGGCTCCCAATATTTGTTCTCAAGAAACACACAGAAAGCAACATGCATTAATCTTTGCATGAAAACATGAGAATCATGACATTTCATCCCAAAAATTCTCAGCTATGCATCGGCTCAAATTAGAAGCATAACCATTAGGAAATTTCACTGTTCTAATCCATTCAAAAAACAATCTCTTCTCATATCGATTTAGTGAATATCTTGCCTTCCTATATTTTGTGTCAGTATTGTCTGGCTCTAACTTAGACCTTCTATAGAACTCACGTATATCTAGTCTAGCCTTTAGATCATCTTTCGATTTTCTCGGAACGTCAACAACTGTGTGAAAAATATTGTCAAAAACATTTTTTAAAGTGCATGACATCTAAATTATGTCTTATCCGCGAAGTTTCCCAATATGGAAGGTCCCGAATCTCTGCACACTCGTGAATTTTGCTCCTCAGCGCCCTCATCAGTAATTTTCATCAATCCCATGCTTTCGATTTGCCTTAATACTTCGTGACCATTACGAACAGGTGGGGTTGTTTTTGTTAATACTCTTCTCCCTTTTAGAAATTCATTTATGTTATTCCTAAATTGATGTTCTAGTGAGAAAAATTTTCTATGACAATCACATCAACATATTTTTCTGCCATTTTCAAGGTAAAATAAATCAGTAAACTTCATAAAATATGGACAATCATATTTTTCCAAAGTGCTCCATCCTACAAATTAAATTTATAAATAGTATATTATAATTAATTAGTCAAATTATAGGATATTATTAAATAATTCAATACATATTAACACGTAATATATATGAATTAATAAGGCGACATACGTACCAGATGACATAGAATATGCAAGGAAGTCACTAATAGTCCATATCACAACCGCACTCATCACAAAATTTTGTTCACGTGAAATATCAAACATAATTGACTCATTGTACCACAAACTCTTCAACTCTGCTATCAACAGTTGCAAGAACACATCTAAATGTTGCTTTGGACTCCTTGGGCCTGGTATGAGGACAGTTAAAAACATAACCTCATCTCCCATATACATCGCTAGAGGTAAGTTATACGTCATCAAGATCACAGGCCAACATGAGTACTGTTGACCCCCAACACCACGTTTTGAGAATCTGAGCAAAATCTTCATGCACACGATTGAAATGTTTCCATGCCTCGCCATTTGAGGGATGTCTCATCGCTCCTTCTTCTTGTACGTGCTCTGCATGCCATCGCATGTGACCACTAGTGGATTTCAATGTAAATAATCGTTGTAATCTCCTTGTGATTGGCAAATAGACAGTCGAGCATATGGTACTAGTTTAGCCTTCCCTTACTTCCACCTTGGATGTCCACACGTGTAACAAGAATCATTCTCTGCGTTTGCAACAAAAAAATCATGCAATTATTTTTTGCAAGAATCAATGACTTCGTACGGCAAACCCATTCCTTCAACCAATTTTCTAGTGTCATAAGATGTCTCTAGTAATGTTGTCTCTGGATGAGAAATGCGTTTGGCATAATATGATAACATGTCATATCCTCGTTCTGTTATTTTTAATTTGGATTTCAAACTATGTAATTTTGTCGCTGCAGCTAGTTCACTTATATTGCATCCAGGCCATAATGGCCTATTAGCAGCATCTAACATATCGTACATACGTTGAGCTTCTGAATTTGGGGGCTCTGAAATGTGTTCAACATTCGGACCTTCTTCTGCATCATTTTGTTGATTATAATGAATATCCATGTTAGGACGTACACCAAAACTGTCGTACACCATTTGTTCCATATTCATCCCAAAGTGTTTAGCCCGAAAAGCCGGACCTTTGTCAACATTATAATTTATTGGGTTGGCATCATGCATACTACTACTGCTACCGCCTATGTGTTCTCGTGACTCGCTTAATAACACATTAAATATTTCTTTAGTCTCTCAATGTGCGTTCCACCAATAGTAATTGTTTAGAAACCTTCGATAAAGAATATGTTCTCTCTTTTTCTAGAATAAAAAATTTTCTATTATGATATCTCTTACTCAGACAACGTACTAACGAATTGACTGCATCAAACGTATTATTCGAGATGCAGAACTCCATAAACTGTTCAACGCTGGTAATGAACTCATCGTTCAAATAACCATCTATAATACGTACATACATCCACTCACGCATTTTCTCTTACTTAATGTGAATATCCTTACAAATTATTCCTCAATAAATGACATACAACCACATAAGAATTAAATCAATTTAAAAAAAATAAAACTTTCATCAAATTAAAACTTACAGTTGTATCTGTTAATACTTTCCACGAACAAAATGCTCCAACATTCCAATGTTTTCATCTTTTTTCCTTCTGAAACTATCAATTACTAAATTTTATTCAATATTTACGGTATACATTTCAAAGAAGACTCAAACATATTTATAGGCAATTCTGGTGGGAAAAATTCCCGCCAATTTAGTGTCCACGTGGACGCTAAATTTGGTGGTATTTTTTCCCACCACACTGTACATGGAATCCAGAATTTAGCATCCACATGGACTCTCATTTAGCGTCCACGTAGACGCTAAAAAACGCGCCAAAACTTCCCGAATTATAGTTTGTGTCGTCCGAAAACATTGTGTCCACGTAGACGCTAAAAAAATGCGTCTACATGGAAGCTAAAAAATTAGTGTCTACGTGGACGCTAATTTCCAGAATTTATCGACCAATTTTTTTGGACGGTAAATTCTGGACGCTAATTACACAGAATCTTGTAGTGTTTTAGTTTTGTTGCATTTTAATTTCACGTAGTTTAGCTTTAATTCAAAAATGAACTTTTTAATCGATTGTACTTTTAATAAGCAACAGTAACTCACATGGCTTATAGCTATTTTCCCTAAGGTTTGAAATTTCAGTTGAGCCTTTACTCCCTGTATTTCTTGACTGCGTACACTTGTGCATTGTTTTTTCACTTATAGTTAGGGCACATCAACACCACCGGGAGGTATCTTATGAATATAGGGTATTCTTAAGGGTTTCTCGTTTGAGAGGTGTGGTTCATTTCGAGAGGATTGGCATGTTGAGTCTGAGATAGATCAGACCATACAGTATCACCAAGAGAATTGGACCTTTGGCTTACATATTTAGGTTGCCCCAGGAATTATTGAGGTTGCATATTGTGTGTCACATCTCCATTCTATGGATACAAATCTGGCCTCAGTTATCTGTTATGGTAGCCAGAGTTGTAGATTGCAGAGGCAATCTCTTATGTCGAAGAACTAGTGGAGAGCTTGGATAAACAAGTGTGGAGGCTAATAAACCATGAGATCCTGATGGGAAAGGTAAAATGGAGTTTTCACTCACCATGAGAGGCTACCTGGGAGGTGGAATGACACATGAGAGAGCATTATCCACATTTATTTCCAAAAAAGGACACAATCGATGTACTTTTTAAAAACCTTAACTAGCAGGAGTTAAGAATTAAGTGAGGGAAGAAGTTAAGATAGAAGAGAAAGAGGTAAGAAGGAGAGAATAAGAGTGAGAGATTAGTAGAAGAGAGAAAGAGATAGAGAGATTTTGATTGTAACTGGATTGAAAAACGTACTTCATTCAGCAACATAGTGATATTATATTTACAAGAGTGGATTTGTGGATGCATAATCTGTAAGTTAAGTAGTTACTAAGTAGTGGTGCTAACAAACAATATAACCAGTCTTCATATGGGCTTAGGCCCTTACACTATAATTTAAGGAAGGTTAGAAAGTTATAGATAGTAGTGAATTTACTCTGTTCCAGCAATAAAGCCATCGAGACTTTAAAAGTTTTTGAATTTTAAAAAATAAACTTTCACAAAAAGAAAATTACACCAAACATAA
>CANYCX010523475.1:0-11155 GCA_948193385.1 Breynia disticha f. nivosa
TCTTCTAAACTTGGGAATAGCTTGCAATCACTCAGTTGCTGTCCAAGGGTGGTAGTTAGCATCCTTTGGAAGCTTGTGATGTTGACACAGCTAAAATCAAAGCTGAATGCATAAGAAATTGTGGAAACACATCGCCTAACAGCTTCAGCTTTTTGTGCAATTATTTTTATCAAATCTATTTTGAGAACCACCAATTTGGAGCATCGCATCAGCTTTTTGTGCAATTATTTTGTGATAAAAATATCTGCATTACTGGTTGCTGACACAAGGAATCATCGTGGTTCAAACCTCCAAAGCTGCAAGTTATTATGCATCAATGGTTGCTGACAAGGACTTATCGTGGTTCAAACCTCCAAAGGTGCAAGTTATAATGCACATACGTCAAGTCCTGCAAACGTTCTTGTTCGACGGAACTCCTCCCTTCTGTCAAAAGCTTTTCTGCCATGCTCCTCCGGAGACCATATTCTAGAGCCCCATCACTCGCTTGGCTTAAGATTTGAATGGAAAATCTTTGCAACTCAGGGAAAATCGTTTCCATATTTAACCCACTAAGAAATTGTGATATAAAGACAGAGAGAAAACAAAAGTTAGATTCTTTCCTTTTGTCAAGTCAACGAGATTAAAGTAATAAAATGAGATGAAGACGTCAGATTAAGAAAGTGCAGAGACATTATCGTACCAGGATCAACATTGTTTATGATATTCTCGGCCATGCCTCTCTTGAAAGGGCCATGCCCGTTCTTGTACGATTGAAGCTGTTCCAAGACTAGGTTTTTCGTTGGCTGGTCTTGCACCATGCGTATGATGCAACACATAAGACCATCGTTAACCTCGTCATCAAGATTGAAATCTTCCGAGTAGAAGAAACATGGGTTTAAATAATAGCCACAGCATGTAAAAGGCAATGGAGATGATTGTTCCATACATCATCTATCAGGTCCCAAAAGGGCACAAAGACAGACCCATCCTCCTCGAATTCATTTCTGATTCTCTCCTTTACTTGATCCATTGTTTCATAAATGAACCCGAGGAAAGGTTTGTCACAACCGACAATCAAATCAAGAGCATGGAGAGAACTTGTAGCTTCGTTGGCCCTCTTAGCTCTACTCCAAATGCCTGTAAATGAGCAGTAAAGATTGTTAGAAAAGATGCATCCAGGCATGAATAATTACTTGTTCTTCTTTCTTATATGGGTGACGTGATCTTGTATGGAGAAGAAGTAAGAAATCCAACGGAAAAAACATTTTTTTTTTTCATTTTGAGGGGCTATGGAGTTTTAAGTCAATAAAACAATTGAGGTTTCCAGATTATGAAAACAATCTTATAGGAAAAACATATGTAACGAAGAAGAATTATTAAGAAGCCAAAGTATTTGAAATTCATCAATATGAACAATTGTATTCCCTAAAAAATAAATATCAAGAATCCTAATCTCCTTTCTCTTTACATTCTGAGTTCATATATCAAAAAAGAAAATACAAATTAGCTAACAATAAATCACTAACCCTCTAGACTATTTACAGAGAAAACAAAAAAAGAAACAGACAGTGAAAATACCTTCATTTTTGTTGAAAGGTGCTACAGATCAAACCCGCTCCACTGTGATCAATTTGATCACACAAATGCTTACATCAATCCCTACATCTCCAAGATGGTATTTGAAACTAGAGAATCACTCATCTCTTTACTGCAATAATTGTATCTTACTCTGCCTATTCTTGTTGGACAAGAATATCATAATCACGAACATTAATGGAGGCCTCCTCTGATGCCAATAATCTGCAATAAAAATCGACATCATATCACAATATTCTACAATGTTCACCAAAGAATTTAAAAAAAAAATCAACAAACAATGATACATTAGCCCTGCAAAATCAGTTACATAAACGAAATGCATTAAGAAGGAAACAAGGCATTGAAATCTAGACACAAAAAAGAGAATGTAAATATTGAAATTACCTTGATTTTGCGATAATTGAAGCCTAATTACAAAATAATGCAGTGTTTTTGAGTGATGTTCATCTTACGTTTTAATTACAACTTGAGTATTCAACTCTTAAATTTACTTCCTCATTCTTGCAAGTATCAATGCAATCCGAATAAACATTTTGAGCGACTTCCATTGATTCTCTATCATTGATCCAATCATTTATCAAATAATAACCAGCAAGTCTGAGGGAACATTTGTTCTTTGATGGATAGCACTCCCTTCTTTAAAAGCTCCACCTTTTTCTTGTCGACAAGAATACCATGAAGACGAACATTAATAGAGGCCTCCTCTGATGCCATGATCTGCAATTAAAATAGACATCAGATCACTATAATGTGTACTAAAAAATTCGTCATTAGTATAAATCCAAGAAAAACAGAAAGTGATTCATCAGTTCAACATTCTTTCTTTAGTAACCAATTGATGCTAAAAATGTTCTTTCAATACAAGCACATCATTCAGTCTGAGCACGCAGTTTAATCTAAAGATGCAACAATTTCCAACTTCTTGTAGCTAGATTTACATGCTCAGATCTCACAACTATTGTTATGTTATATCAGTCATTCGGATATAGCTTGTAATTAAATCAGTCTAATTGCTTAGCAGCTTAAACAATATGATCATCAATATTTTGGACAAACATATTAAATCAATCCACTGAAGACCAAAACCAAGTTCTAATAATTGAACTGTTAATAGCATAATTTCTGGAAATGGTTTTGCCGCCGACAAACATTATACATATCTCAAGGTGTAACAATAATGAAGTAAATACATGGTTTACAATTCATCATTTTGTGTCTAACAAAAAAATTATAGTTCATCAGTGGCCAAAATCAGGAATGATTGCAGAAGTTAATCACAGAATGAACAATCATATTTGCATATTAAAACTCGAAAATTCCGTTTCATATTTCACATAAATACTTACCAAAAGAAGAAAAAGAAAGTTCTACGAACTCTAAACCCAAAAAGGCCAAATTTTTCACACATCAACACACACCAAGTACAATAACAGCAAACCAACAAAACATATCTCAAAAAATTGGACCTTTGAAGTGATATAGAGTTTAAAGATTGTACCTTTGAAAGAGCAGAGCTTAAAAGGAGGGTGCTTTGAGGTGTGAGAAACTAAGAAATCAGTTTGAGAGATGAAAAAGACTACAACTTGAGATAACAAGACACGCTCTTTTTGAAGTATTGTAGTTGAGGGTGAGTTCAGAGCTAGTTTTATATATATTCAAGAGCTTTTGAACGTTACAATGAACATAACAGCTGCACTACTTCTGTAGACACGTATATGGAAGCTTTTCCCTAGTATGGAAGGTTGTTCTGCCACAGGTTTGTGCATGCAAAACCAGTGTCAACCCCACCTGGAAAGCCTGAAGATAAGTTTTGTTGGTGGCTGCCAGTGAAATTGGTCAGAAGAAGGAAGCTAATTAATGAGACAGTAAGAAATATTGAACTGAAATCAATGGTGGGTTAAAACTAGGCTTATTGAGGTAAAAAAAAAAAAAAAGAGAATTTCCGAGGGACTATTTCCGATGAATTTGTCGGAAAAATTGATTTATACCAATGAAATCTGTCGTGCACCATCGGTAGGAAAAAAGCGGTCGGAAAGAACTATAACGACGAATTTCGTCAGAAATTTCTGACGAATTTAGTCGCAAATAATTAGCAAAAATTTCCGTTGGAAAAATTGATTTGCTAGTGGACGGCGACGAAATTCGACGTAACATTTCGCATTGAATTTCATTGAAACTTTCCACCAAATCAGCATATAAATTTACAACGAAATTCATCGGTCAGACACGTATATGAAAGCTTTTGCCTAATATAGAAGATTCTTCTACCAGAGGTGTTTGTGCATGCAATACCAGTGTGAACCCCACCTGGAAAGATTGAAGATTGTTGGTGGGTGCCAGTGAAATTGGCCAAAAGAAGCAAGTTAATTAATGAGACACTGAACTGAATGACTTAAGGAGTATGTTGACAGCAAGAAATATTGAACTGAAACGAATTGTGAAGTGGAACTTTTACCGACAAGATTAGTTGAGTTGGTGTGTTAAAACAAGGCTTGTAGATTTGGGAAAAAAAGAAGAAGAGAATTTCAGGTGAACTATTGACGGAATCCATCAGAAAATTGAGTAATACCAACGAATCCGTCGTACACAGTCTGTCGGAAAAGAAGCCGTCGAAAAAGACATCTCGATAAATTTTGTCAAAATTTTCTACGAATTTAGTCGCAAATAATTAGCAAGGAATTCAGTCATAAAATTTAACTTATCGTTGGCCGGTGCAATGTGACGAAATTAGACGTAATATTTTGAGTCGAATTTCATCAAAAACTTTCCACTGGATTAAATTGTTCTCCTGCGTATAAATTTACAATGAAATTCACTAGTCAGCACCAAGCTATAAAAAAAGAATTTATTTTGTTAAAATTTGATAATTGTAGATATACAATATATATGTAATAATATATATATATATATATATATATATATCGGCTTCACACTATGCTTGTTGTTGAGCTGACGATCAATTTACACATATACTATTTTTAAAGTATCATTTTTTATAAATACCATCTTAGGAAAGAAATCACAAGAATACCGTCTTTGATGATTCTATTCCCTATATTGCCACATATAAGCTTTTATTATATTTTTTTCATGAGTTGTCACCTTATGGTCAACTTGTAGTAGAAAAAATAAAGATGACCACAAGTTGACAAAGCGTTAAACAAAAAATTAAAAAAATAAATATTCAAACCCTAATTTTTAAATCAGTAATATTTATTATCGTCAAATTGAATACACGAACAAAGTCGGCGCAGAAACCACAACAAATGATCCTCTTAAGAATGCTTCAATTGCTAATCTCAAAATAGAACACAAATGATAATAAAAATAACAATCAAGTCTCCATAAAGTAGTTTTTAAAATATTTTTTTTGTTAGTCGAATAAGTTAATAAAATTAATAAATCCTGAAATCAATGTAAAGTTTCCTTTACATTAACATCCCCAACCAGAGCTTCCTCATCCCCTTCTGTATCCAAACCCTCGGTGTCAGTATCAACATCATCCTGCCCAAATTCAAATGTATAGCTTGTAATTTAACATTCGGCCAATTTGAAATGAGAAACCTCAAAACTTGATAATGAGAAATCACCTCAATATCCTCATCAGTGAACTGAAGAAGATCCTCGCCGTGCTCTTTCAAGTACTCATAGAACTCGGGATCCTACACACCAACGAACACAAAGCTCAATGAAGATTCCATAAAATCCAAATGCAATCGATATGAACTTCCATTAAATATCATAAAAGAATAAAAGAAAAAGAAACACCCCTGAAATACATACACAATTCGAGAAATTGAAACAGTGGCGTTTGAGAGAGAGAGGAAGAGAAGGTCCGAAGAGAGAAGATGAGTGGGGAGAGGTTAGTGGATAGTGAGAGAGGTCATGGCGGGAGAGATTGGAGATATTTTGTTTATTTTCTTTTTGGATATAATACAGAAATGGCTTAATTAAAGGGATGAGGTCGAAAAGAAGGAAGTAGTTGAGTGAAAAAAATAACAGCAAAGTATGAAAATGCAGTGATTTAACTCAAATATATAAAAGTAATAATAATGACAAATGTTTCAAAATGATGGCATTAAAGGAACATGTTTGCTAGAGGTGCTAAAAAAGACAATAAGACTCTTTAAAGTGGTAACCCATGTACTTTGTTCTGAGCTGGAAGTGAGCGGCCTTTGTCATATTGCTGTGTTAAGTTGGTGATCGATCATAATGAGATAATTACATTCACACTCATTTTTTATATATGTTATACATTTTTATCTTCTATTTTTTAAATCTATCAACTTTTAATAATTCAACTTCTCATGTTCTTCCACAAATACACCCACTAACCACTCAAATAACTTCCAAATTTGATAAAATTGAATTGTTTTTATTATGCCTAATATTCGTATAAAAATCCCGATCATAATCTGGTACTGTTGAAAGTTATAAGTACAGGGAATATCATCATACTCAGTAGACCCATAGGCCCATATGAGCCAAGTTCATACATTGAGTTGTCTGGTCGAACACCTCTAGTTGTGTGTAGGAACGATGCTCATTGATCTTCCTCTGTTAACAGCTGTTTGCCTCGTTTTAGAAAGCGACAAACATCGACATTTTCTAAGTACGACAACATAAACGGGATTAACAAAATAAAACGCGAGCGTGCCAGGAATTTTAATGCTATTCCAAACAGAAATTAAATAAAATGCACAAAATCTGAAATTAATCAAACGATTGAAATATGAGAAAATTAGTATGATCTCTTCCTAAGGGTTCTTGAGTTAATGGATGCAAAATCGTCAAATCAACAATAAAATAAATAACAAAAAACGGAATATAACGGTAAAATGTAAGAACAATATGAAAAATAAAGCTTGTCAATGGTTAGAAAATTTTATAAAGTAGAACCAAAATTGCTGCTAGAGGTTATGATGATTGATCGTGGATATCTCTGCCATTTAATTCCCTTGTATTTGTAGAGCTTTTGGCAGGAATTACCTTCATTTGATAGGAAATACTTTCTTTTGGCGGACACCAAATATTCTGTCAGAAAGTAAATATTCCTTTAATTGATTGTGTCAAATATTCTTTGATTTGTCTTCTTTCCTTAATTCGTTAAGACTTAGTAACGAACTTGGACTCAAAATTTACTTGGGCTCCCACTTGAGTCGACCTATTGGCATAAATTATTTTAAGCCTAAACAACAACGAATCAAGAGTAGGTAATCAACTACTCAATACTATACGATATTGAGTCTAAAAAAAGATTTTGAAGTTAAAAAAAATATGGAATATTATGTAATTTAAAAATTAAACATTAAAGGAAATTATGTACTCACGTGAATTTGCTCGGCCATAGGATCGACAAATGCAACACCATCGTCTCCCCGAGTGTAGGAATACACTTGTCCGATTCTATAGATTGACGTAGTTATGATTCTCATAAGAAATCAATATACGGTTTCTCATGAAATTTTAAATTTTAACACATACAAGATTAAGTAAATATTATATTAGAGAAAATATATGCCATCAAATTAATGAAATAAGTCTGAAACGCCCAATAAAATAAATTTGAGACAAAAGTAAATAAAATTTCATTATCATATTACAAATTTTTTTTTTGATATAATGTAATATATTTAAAATAAGAGATATCGTGGTGTATATAAAATTAATGAATAAAAAATGTGAATACATATAATTAAATAATTGGAAAGCATAGTAAGAATAATTCCAAGTCAAACTTTTAAAAATTATTAGTTTGATCTCTAAACTAATAATTCTTTTAAAAATGCCACAACACGCATCCAAGCATAGACATAATCAATCCTAGATATATATAAATAAATTTAAAACTATTTATGAATTTTTTACTGTGGTTCATGTTCAAAACTAGACCTAATAAAATTAGATAAAAAAATGTTTAAAATGTTTTTGTGGCATTTTTATGCATTTTAAATGGCAAAAGAAAGGTTTGAAATGAAATTAATTGTGGAGTCACTATTTTGGTAAATTGTAATGGCAGATTTTATATGAGTTATTTTGTTTATATTATGTACGAATGACAATGGGGCGGGTCAAAGTTGAATTATGGTCTTTGGTCCTCGTCCCGTAATATTTTTTCTTTTCTCATCCTCATCTTGTAACCCATTGGCTTACAAAATTATTATTCTATTCTCGTCCCGTTTAAAAAATATGAAACTCATCCCCTCCTCTTATTTTAAATATATGATTTTTAAAATATTTTTAGTAATTATTATAGTCTAAAATATATAATTCATAATATAATCAATATCTAATTTAAAAATAAAGTATAAGTGCTTAGATTATATTTTTTTATAATAAAATACCTAAATAAAACAAAATAGATTTTATGTTACTTTATATATATTATATAATTTTTTTATTTTTATATAGCAGATCGAACAGAGAATGAGACAAGTATACTAAATATCAACCTGCCCTATCCCTATTACTTTTAATTTTGAACTGCCTCGTATCCCGCTCCGTTCCCATCAAACATTAAATAATACGTCCCGTCCGAATTGGATCGGATCACATCTCCACGGATGTGGGTTTTTTTTCCATGCCTAGGATTAGGCACGTAGTATTTAAGACACAATCCATAATGTGTACAAAGAAATTAATCTAAGTGGAATAGATACAAATATGTAAATAACCAAAGAAATTAATCTAAGTGGAATTGATACATTGAGAGGTGCTGAGTTTTTTTTTTTGGTGAAATTGCTCAAAATCTCTTCATCTTCATCATCTGCATAACTGGTTGCTGACACTAAGGACTCATCGTGATTCAGACCTCCATAGCTGCAAGTTATAATGCACATACGTCAGGTCCTGGAAACGTTCTTGTTCGACCAAACTCCCGCCTTCTGTCAGAAGCTTTTCTGCCATGCTCCTCCGGAGACCATATTTCCGAGCACCATCACATGCTTGGCTCAAGATACGAATGGAAAATCTTTGCAACTCGGGAAAATCTTTTCCATATTTAACCCACCATGAAACTGTGATAAAAGACAGAAAACAAAAGTTAGATTCTTTCTTATGGTCAAGTCAATGAGATTAAAGATAAGTAATAAAATGAGATCACAACAACAGATTAAGAAAGTGTAGAGAAATTATCGTACCAGGATCAACATTGATTATGATATTCTCGGACATGCCTCTCTTGAAAGGGCCATGTCCGTTCTTGTACGATTGAAGCTGTTCCAAGACTAGGTTTTTCGTTGGCTGGTCTTGCACCATGCGTATGATGCAACATATAAGACCATCGTTAACCTCGTCATCGAGATTGAAATCTTCCGAGTAGAAAAAACATGGGTTTAAATAATAAGCCGCGGCATGTAAAGGGCAATGAAGATGATTGGTCCATACATCATCTATCAGCTCCCAAAAGGGCATAAAAACAGACTCATCCTCCTTGAATTCATTTCTGATTCTCTCCTTTACCTGATCCATTGTTTCATAAATGAACCCGAGGAAGGGTTTGTCGCGACTGACAATCAGATCAAGAGCATGGAGGAGAGCACTTGTAGCTTTGTTGGCCCTCTTGGCTTGAGTCCAAAAAGAAGAATCCTTTATCAATTCGGATGCTTGCTGGCCATCCATTGTTTTGGACAAACAAGAATTATTCCACTCCGATGAATATATCATGCCTTCCAAAGAGCCCCTTTTCAATACAATATTCTCCAACATTAGGAAAGGCTCGGCTGCAGAGAACTTCCAGAGCTTGATGAGGTTTTCATCATGAGAAAAGACACCAAACATTTCCGAGAATGCAGTATCTCTGTACAGAAATGTAAACAGGTCATTGGCCATGCCTATGACTGCTTTTATGTCTGGCATAGTTTCTGTAATCTGCAGCAAAATTTGATTAATGCAGTCAGATGCACTCACAGCTTGAAAGATAGATCTGTGTTGCCCAGCAGTCTGCTTAATTGTCGGCCACATCCAACTTCCATAACTTGCTATGATCTGAACTACATTTTGTAGCCCAGCTTCTTGAATAACACTATCAAGCAACAATTGCAAGGCATTGGAGTCCATATTTGAAATGTCAGCTGACTGGAGATATATAGGACCCTCTGAACAATCAACAAGAAAGTTAACCATGTGTTGACCTTCACAAGTATCCCATTCATCCAGTAGGATACTACAACCACTCTGCGACCACGAATTCCTAATCTTGTTCACCTTTTCTTGCACAGTCCTCAACATATCCTTGAACATATTTCCTTCCAACTCCTCCAAAGTTGGGAATAATAGTTGGCAATCACTCAATTGCTGTCCAAGGGTAGTAGTCAGCATCCTTTGGAAGCTTGTGATGTTGACACAGCTAAAATCAATGCCAGATTCATAAAAAAACTGTGCAACACGTCGCCTCACAACTTCAGCTTGTGATTCTCCAGTCGCACCTGAAATTGAGGCAGAGCCAATCCATGTATCAGCTCTACTTTGAGGACCACCAATTTGGCGTATTGCAGTTTCCCCAACTTCCTCAGAAAATTTTTCAGCTTTTTGTGCGATTATTTTGTGTCTAAAAAAATCCTTTACATTTGTTGGGACCTCTTCGCATGGAAGAACATCTCCTCTAATAGCCCCAAGATGACACTTCAACCTGTAAAAGCCACTAACCACCTTTCCACAATAGAGACACTGAACTTTGTTTTTTCGGCCAACCATAGATACACCATGATCATGAATATTGGTGGAGAAGCTACCAGATGCCATTTCCTTTACCTCTACATGAACAGTTAAGATTGTTAGTAAAGAAGCACATATTAGTCAGTAATTACTTATGGTTCTTTATTATGTGGATGATATTGTATGGATTTGTACAGTGTTCTGTGTGCCTTTCATTTCATCTCATGGAGGCAACGACTATGATTTCAGGGGCCAACTGCTCCAACAGATTTAATGTCAAGAGAAAAAGTAAGATATCCAATGGAAAACAATATTGATTTCAGTTCCGGACAATCCATCATTCAACTGGTGAGTGAAAACAGCTTATGTACTTGGGTTCAAATATTCTTGTTTTTGACAAATCCAACTTCAAATTCAAAAGATATAATCTCAGAACAATAACTTATATATCAAAAACAATTCATAAAGAAGCCAAACTAACTGAAATTCATCAATCAAACAACGCATACTATATTAATAAAAAAAAAAGAACTTTCATCCATCAACAACATCACAGAATATTACTTAATCACAAGTAAACGAAATCGCATAAACGTAAAATACAAACGATTGTATTCCGTGGAAACTTAAACATCAAGAGTCATTATCTCCTTTCTCTTTATATCCCATGTTCACTCATCAAAACAGAAAAAAAAAAATCAGCCAACAATAAATAAATCACCAAACCTGCTGCACCAATGACAGAAGCGAGCCAAAACAAGCCATTGAGATTTTGGGACAAAGAGTAAGAGCTAAATATCGAAAATACCTTGATTTTGGTCGAAAAATCCAACAAATCAAACCAGGTCCTCTATGAAGATTCACTAGCCTGTGTGAAAGGAAATGTTAAGAAATTTCTTGGATGTGCAACAAGTAATATAAT
>CANYCX010523551.1:0-10683 GCA_948193385.1 Breynia disticha f. nivosa
GATGAGTAAATTAGAGGGAAAAGTGTTAATACTAAAGGAATGAAGTGAATCATTGATATTAATCATTAACTAAATGATTGGGACATTGATATATGTATTAATGTCAACATTATAGGAAATTCGGGTTTATGGCGAGGATGACTTGCGATGAAAATTTGAAGTGGTTGCTAAAGGGTTTGCTAAGGTAAGTAACATGAGCACTTCTTCCCAATGTATGTTAATATGTGTACGACTTAAATACCCTAGGTGGTGATTATTATTTGGTGAAATGGTGATTATGGATGGTTGTTGATGTTTGTGGCATGTAAGTTATACTTGATGAATTGAGGAGTGTATGAAAATGTGAATGGATATGAAGTTGAATGTGTGAATAAATGTTTGTGAATGGTTGGTGACATTTGAGTGGTTAATTTGGTTAGGGAATGGTTTTAATAATTGGAAAGGTTGTGTTGTGAGTGGTTTGATGAAATGTTGTTGAAAATGATAAACATTTGATTTTGAAACTGTATGGTTTGGGTCTTGGACTGTTTTTTGAATTGGGGTGTTAATGGTTGAAGGATTAAGTGTAAAAGTGCCAAAATTTGGGATCCAGAGGGCCCAAACGGTTTGGGAAACAGTTTGGGAAAACTGTTCCCCAAACCGTTTCAATTTTCAACCAAAACAGAATTGGCAAACGGTTTGCCAATCTGTTTAGCCAAGCCATTTGCCAAACCGTTTGGCACTGTTCATAGGATACATAAATGTGACTGTTTAAGTCTAAACGAGTCCGATTGCTTGGGTATGCGTATATTGCCTTCATTAGTTATTCTTATGGGAAAAAATAACATTTATACAAGTGGTATAAATGTATGAAGGCAATGTTTATGGATTAATTTACGATGAAACGGACTATTAGTTAATGATTATATGGTTGAAAGTTGATGGTGTATGATTTATATTTGTTTGGAATGATGAATCGAATAAATGTGAATTGTAGCATGTATGAGCTTAGAGAAGTCCATGCATTTGACTTCGATAAAAGTATAAAATGTAAAGGCTTAAATGAATGATTCTTATGCCTATGTTGGATGCCAAAATGAAGCATAATTGTGTTGTTATTTAGTGTTAATTTGTGTGGCATTGGATTCTATCTTAATATGCTATGGCATGATTTGTCTATGCTTGTTGAATATGGTTTGGTTGAGATTGTTTGATAACTCAACATTGTTATTGTGAAGCATAACATGTATGGATTATGAATGCATGATCGATTGCATACAATATGCACGGGGCATTCATGCATTTGGGCTCATACGTTACTGCAGCACAATGGAAAACTCGTTTCGCATTTTAGTGCTCGAGTGTGCTAGCCTATACTGGGCATTAATCTGGCCTATACTGGGCATAAAAATCTATGGACCATAGTAATTGTAACCTATACTCTCGGCCAAAAGGCCCATTTGCAAACGTAAAAAATAAGACCAAATAAGGGCTTAGAGTTGGGTTTAAGTGAAGTTCCGGGTATGATCATGTATGATCATGTTAAGGAATGCATTAGATCATATGCATTCGCATTTGACATATTGAACATGATGTGTTCTTGATGAACTTATGTTATGAACGTACATATGTGATTGCTAACATATTATATTTGTGTGATTTATGAGTTTGAGCTCATTAGTAAAATGCTAGGAATGTTACACATATTTCTATGCTTAACTTCCTTAAGTGGAAATTGAATGAAATGGGATGACATGAAATTGATTAAAGTTGAGGTTGTATGGAATTGTGTTAAGTATAATGTATGCCATATGTTTGGGAAGAACGACCAAGTGTCGTGAATATATTGATGTGAATGCGTGGCATGTGTTTCTTGAGAGTTATGATCTATGCTATGTGCATACTATGTGAAATGCATGCAATGCAGTGAACTGGACCTATGATTGCTGTTGTTTGAGTGGAAATGTGTGGTATTGTTTGATTTGATTTTGTTGTCAACCTGTTAAGTGTCAAATGTAGGACTTTGGAAAAACAGAACATCAGAACGGGCACCCCAAACTGTTCTCCAAACCATTCTGTTTGTGAAAGCATTCCAGTAGCACCAAACGGGATGAAGAACGGTTTCCCCAAATCGTTTCCCAAACCGTTCGGAGCTACTGATTTGAAGAGAATACCCAAACGGGTTGGAGAACGGCCTGGTCAGACGGTTCCCCAAACCGTTCTCTTGCTGCTGTTGGCCTAAGAGCTTGAATGATTAAAGGATCCACTTGTGGAATGGTTTGAGTGTTAAAATGGTTAACTATATTGCAGGGTTTTCGCGTGTGTGTGTAAAATGTATAAATTTCCATGGGAAGTTATCCATTTTGGTAGTGTTGCTTATTGAGTGTAAAAACTCATTTTGCGTTTTATGTCTGCCATATTCGACATTGGCAGGAATTGCAGTGGATGTTTATGCTCTTGCCGACTGAAGCCAAGAAATCAGTGAACCAACATGGCCGTGCACTGAAGTTGATTGACGAGTAGAGGTCAAATATAGCACATGGGAAATTTCATGTATATAATGTCTTATTTAAGTTGTATCTTTGAAACGAGATCAAATGATTTTATTTTGTTGTATAACTTAATCATTTGGAAACATTATTTGTTTCAAGGTATTTTAGGTTTTTAAATCCCTATATATATATATATATATATATATATATATATATATATATATATATGGGTTTCTTTTGATAAATGAAATGTGAAATGTTTTAAATTTAACATGTATAAAAATGTTTCCTTTTAACAAAAATTTATACTTTCTAAACATAAAAAAATGATTTCCAAGTTTGGTTACCATATCTTGAAGAGAAAGAATTAATTATTTATAGAAATGGTAGTAAAATTTGGTAGTCAAATGGTAGTCACAAATGGTAGTCACAAATGGTAGTCAAATTTGCAATGTACAAGCCTCATAGCACGTGAAAACTTTTTATCTTACTAATTTTAATTATATGATTAAAATTGTTAAATCATAAAAAAAAAACTTCATATATAAGAATATAAATGAAATCATTTAATGTCCCAAAATACAAAATAGCAAAATAACAGATATTAAATCTAAAATAATCCCATAGGCATGTGTGGAGTATCTACTACAAGAAGTGAGTCGAGACAAAGACTCACACATCCAAAATGAGCCTCGCCGCCAAAAAAGATTTCTGGAGGATACCGAGATGGATTAGAATTATTTCTACGAGATTCAATGAATTTGTTAAGCTAGATGAGAAGATTTAGCCTTTACTCCCATGCAACTTGTCCGAATAAGATTCCTCAATTTGAAAAATTAAAAATTTTGAAATTAATATATTCGAAATTCAATGAATTTGTAAAGTTAATTCCGATTACTCACGTAAGCACCAGGCGAGCTCTCTCAAATACAATCTGAGGCGTAAATGGTCACTCAAGAAAAGAAATGCCCACAGCCTATTTGAAATCAAAAGCTTTCCCAACATTAACATATATACCTACATTATCTTTTTTAATTACAAACTTATTAAAATTTTTATCACCACAAACTTTAAAATTACATCCCAATCCTAAATGCCTTACCAACACAATTAACGTAAATTGTTGCGGCACAGTTTAAAAGGCGAGGAGTCATTGTCAACGGGGAAAAATACACAAAGAAACAGAGACGAGAGCAATGTTTTGCATTGCACGATGTAATTATGTATTAGCCAAGTTTATTTTTAAATTCCACAAAACGAAAGTGTATACGACAACCTCGTGATGCTATATAAATACATGATTGCTCATGTCTCTGTTCCTTGTATTTTTTCCAATCAGAACTCATCAAAACAAGATTAAATTAATTAAAAAAGGTTGATTTTATATATACTATTTTTTTATTCATTTATAAACTAGTTAAAAATTAAAATTATTTGAATTTTTATTTATTAAATTATAAATTTACCTCAATCCTGAAGTATATAAAGTTGATATATAATTTACATAAAATTGATATTTAGTTTGAAACGATAGAAGATTTATATAAATGTTAATTTTTAAAAATTCATAAAAGTCATAACAATTTAGTATATATTAAGTTAGAAGTATATGTTAAGTTTAAATTCGCACAAAATAAATATAAATTTGTACATAAAAATGTTTAAATCCAAATATAAAATTTATATGAAGTTTATACAAAGTTTGTATCTACAAAAAGGTTTATTCCGTACACAATGCAATTAAAAAGATAAAACATATTATTTTGCAAAAATTTTTAAAATCATTATATTACTATAAATAATAAAAAAAAGATAGTTCCGTATGTAATTAATCCTAGAACTTTATGAAATGTCCTATACTTATTAGCATGTTAATCATATATTAACTATTCTATTAACCATATAGTACGTATATATAAAAACTTTTCACTTTCAATCATACTTTTTGTGAACTATATCAATCATATTATCATACTCTCTCAAACATTTCTATATATAAAATAGTTTACAGCTCGATATAGTATATAATCGGAGCACAAATCTTGTTAGTCAACACACCCATAGGCTCGGCCTTGTATTGATCTAATACACCCTTTGTCCCGTATAACACAACTCTTGTAACAGTTAAGTACAATTCGTGTATATTCACTGTAACTTTGATATCTAGTACAAGTCAAATTAAACTCAACTCTTTCCTTAAATCTGTTAAACTCTTTTGGTTGTGCTTCTCCGTATTCATAATTATATGGTGCATGAGGTGAGTCATAATACTATAGGTACTCTGATTGGAAATACTGGAAATACGTGACTCACTTAACTTTCAACACGCCTCATGCTTGTTAACACACCCTCTGTGTTGTTTGACATGACCACTGTGTTGATGTTGATATTTTTGTCCAAAAATGCGATCGTGCTCTTAACTGGCACAGTTGTGCTCAAATATTTTCTAGTCAGCACGCCCACCGTGCCAATCAGCATACCCCTGGTTGCAGACTGCAACAACATCTTGTTTATTCTTAATTGTTCTTTCATATCATAATTCAAGAAGAATAACCTGGATCATAAGACTTATGATATGATTGGATATAAAAGATCTGCTTAGTATTATGGGGTATGCAGCTCCCTCTCTCTCTGTAGGCCGTTTGAGCTATATCATATCTATATGATTCAACACACATTTCACACAATGCACATACAAATGCAGATCACAAATCATATATCAATTTACAATCCAGGGATCATATCCCTACTCTGATACCAAAATGAAACGTCATATACTTATTAGCATATTAATCATATATTAACTATTCTATTAACCATATAGTACGTATATGTAAAAACTTTTCACTTTCAAACATACTTTTCGTCAACTATATCAATCATATTATCATACTCTCTCAAACATTTCTATATATAAAAGTTTACAGCTCCATATATTATATAATCAAAGCAAAAATCGTGTTAGTCAACAAACCCATGGGCTTGACCTTGTGCTGATCTAATACGCCCTTTGTTCCGTATAACACAAAACCTGTAACAGTTAAGTACAGTTCATGTATATTCACTGTAACCTAATATGCATTAAGTATCAACCTAATTTCAATCCTATAAATCAATCATGATATACTCAACATTATCTAGTATCAATCAAAACAACCAAAATCATATCCAATTAAACACACAACATACAAATGTCAAATATACAGACTCCTAATTGAATATCCAATGAAGAGAGAGAAAGTACAGGAGTACCAGTCGACCCACCTATAAACGTCTCGTATCTATCTCAATTCGCTAGCTGTTCCTGAAAGAAAAATATATATACAATTGCATTTGGTGAGTTGCGGGCTCAGTGACTAATCATTTAATCTTTAAATATAAAACCAACCAATTTTCATAATCATTTAGAAATTAAATCTATCAAATTATTTATCTTTCTTTTTAGGTCATATCTTTTCGTATCATGTAACTTGTATTCCTACGAAATCGTTCATAATAAAATACCTAACTTCGGTCTCCCTTCTTTTATTTTTTTCGTAATTTCCACCTCCGTATACATGTGGACCTAACTTTCATCTTCCTACTTTCGTCTCCGTATGATCGATCATATATCACCAATCCAATCACCTCACCATTACCATATCACATATACAACATACATCTAAACAACGTTCACATACCTGTTCACATTTTGTTTTGTATTTCATGTACCTATTTCATTTCGATCATATATGTAATTCCATTTTTAACTATTCACTCATATATACCATCAGTTCCAAATTAGTCACGATCGTACATACATATTAACATTTATGTCATATCCATTTTTCATCAATCAATTCACAATTCATAATCATATTTTACTTCCATCAAATAGTGAGTTAGATTACTGACCTGGATATTCGTTATATTTGGAACTCCTCTGGTTCCAGTCCTGTCCTGCTCGTCTAGTCTGTTGTCCTATATATTCATATACAAAATTCTTTATAAACTCAATATAACAATATATATCAATATGCAATTTACTAATTCAGTCCTATTAGCTCGTATCTCATCAATTATAAAGAAATTCCTAACTTATAGGCTTAATTCACAATGACTCTTTACATAAACTTCATAAATTATTACCGTTATTATCGATAGTTTCCCATCTCAACTATGCTAGTTAAATCCCAGCTTAATTCTATGATCAATTTGATTTCTTATACTCAATTATATAAAATAACTTTTTCTCTCCTTTCTAGCCTCTCCCTACTCTGCTCTCTGTTTTCTCTCATTTTTTATTCTGTGTTTACTATCCGTTTTCTATTCAAAATGGCTTAAATAGGAGTATGACGACCAGTATGACCCGTGCTAATGCCATTTTACCACGTTTCACTTCAATTTCCAATGTTTCTGGATGTTCAGCAGCTCAGCATGGCTCATGTTGATACCAGCACGACCGTGTTAGTAGAATATCTCATTTTTCTCCTCATTTTTAGTATGATTGTGCTCATATACTTTTCCAGGAGCACGCCTGTAACGTCCTAAAATTTATGTGAATTAAAATAAATGAAAAATAGGTTAAACAGAATTGAATTGGATGAAAAATCAGGAAAATGCACAAAACTTAGGCTGAGCATGATCTCGTGTTAAGGTGGCCTGACCCCGTGCTCATGCAAATTTCCAGCAATTTCCAGAATTTTCAAAATAAATTAGAAAATAAGAAAATTGGTCAGCACGACCTAGAGGCACGAGCTGTGTCCAGGGTATGTCGACTATGCTGATATTTAAAACTGACTATTTAAACACTGTTTCATTTAAAACAGAGTAGAAAACTCGAGCAAAATCTGGAAACCCCTAATTGGGAAGTGAAGAAGGTGATTTAGCAAGAAACAACACAAATTTTTGCAAGAATCAAACCCAAGTTATTAAGGTAACTGTGTTTAGTTGATTTGTAAGTATATATGGAGGTTTTATGATTATGAGATGTTATGGTTTGATAGGTAGGAACTAAAGTTGATGCTGGAAAACATGTAGTTAATTGTTTGGGACTTAATTAACTTTATGTTTATGGTTTAGAACATGTAGATCCTAAGTTGGATGGATTTAGGAGAATTTGTTTATTGTGGAAAGTTATGGAAGTGTATGGAAGTGGAGTTAGGATGGTGTTTGATGATTCTAAGTTTAGAATCAATAAGGATTTAGTATTTAACAACCTTTATGTGATTAATTTCGTATAGGAGGATATGTACGATGGTTTGTTGCGATTTAGTTGGTGTCAATATTGTGCAACTTTGCTCTATTGTAGAGGTAAGTGTTCTTAGAATTACGTTTACATTTGTATGATCAGTTCATACTTGTTTAGAATGTAAATGAATGAGAAGTGATGTCCTAATTGGAAATATGAGCTTAAAAGCTAATGGAATTAAGTGAAATCTTAGGATCATTTTGGCTTGCTTTGTGCTTTGTGATCTGTGTGATCAATGTTTTCCTTTGAGGATAGTACTTTGTGTGTGATATTTATGTGCTTTCTTTATTCACTTGTTGTGTGCTTGAGTAAGAGAAATGGAAGCATGGTAAGAGGTGTGTCTTGCTATGATCCTGTGTGGATATGACATGTGCTATGATTATGAATGTTCCATATACATTCACATGGGTTGCATAATCATTTCACTACAAAAAATCACGCATTTAGAGTCCAAAAAGTTGGACTCTAAATGAAAAAATCTGGACACTAAGTGAAATTATCGTCCAATTTTTGGACGCTAAAACTAGACGCGAAAACGCTTGACTCTAATTTTTTATTTTTTTTATTTTATTTTTTTTTTATTTTTGGTTTTTCACATTCATTTAAAATTCATCTTCATCATCGTCTATTTCGTCATCACTATTCCATTCTTCTTCCAGGGTTGTAGTTTCACAGCTTGTTTCCTCTTCGTCTTGGTTTGTGACAATTACCGTTCCTGTTGGATCATGTCGACTTTTTGATATTCGAGAAAATATACTTGGGTTGCTTGATGCGCGAAAATGTATCGATCTTTTGTCAACATTTTTCTGTGCTTGTTTACGTCCACAATCTTGATCTGCGGATGAATACGACTTCCTCCACAATGAGTCATATCAAACCATGAGCAGTTGAAGATAATTGCATGCTTCAATGTTGACAAAATGTAGTTAAGCTCAATAATTTCATCTAACACGTTGTAGTAGTCTTTCTCTTCATTCCGGAAAGTTTTTCCCAAAATACAGATGCCACTACAGTCTGTCACTCTTGATGCTGAATGTACTTTGGTGTGAAATTGATATACATTGACCATGAATGCAGAATATGTTTGTACAATTCGTAAAGGTCCTCGCGCCAATGCAATGATGTGGTCATTGGCAATTGCACGTCCCGCAGGTGTGTCGACCTGAAGTTAATAATTCAAAACACATATAATAGTGGTCGTTAATAATTCAAAACATATTAATTATTGTCATCTATATAGAAAGTAATGAATAATTTTCTTAAAAACGAGTGTATCCATTGTCGGAACCGTGTGTCCAATACAGTTTGTTCTTCTTCTTCTTCATTGATGTTTGGATTAGAAGGTCGTAAGACATATGCCAAAAAATATCTGCAAAGTTTAATTTAAAAAACATCTTATAATAAAAATATTGAAAATTATAATTATATAATTAAAATGTATATGTATTAAATATTAATGGACTTACTCAACCAGATGCTCAATTTCTTCACAATTCTATAGCACATAAGTTTGTATCAGGTGGTACTCCTCATCTGTTAAACGTCTTTGAACAAGCCTGCCAGATGTACGTCCAGGCTATGTGAAAATAGAAAAATCATCAGGGTCTACGCCTTCTCTTATATCATCAGTCACTCTATTACGAGTCATTCTATTACTCTCTTTGTGATTCTTGAAATAATAAGAACAAAATGTAGATGTCTCTTGAACGATGTATGCACTACATAGTGAACCTTTAACACGAGTTTTATTACCAACAGTGTTCTTTAATCTGCGAAGAAACCTGAAAATATAAAATGTTATTAATTACAAACTAGCAAAATGGATACATCTATCTATATTTATGAGATGAAACATAACATATATACCTCTCAAACGGATACATCCATCTATATTAGACGGGACCGCAGAAAGCTGCTTCCATTGGTAAATGAATAGGCAAATGCTCCATTGAATCAAACAAACTGGGTGGAATTGTGCAATTGGCTCCAAGTACTTGTTATCAAAGGCCATACTGTTTCAGATTTTAACTTATAACACGAAGATCCTTAAAAAATGCACTTAATTGTGCAATTGGCTACCAGTACTTGTTATCAAAAAAACACGAAAAGCAACAGGCATTAACCTTTGCATGAAAACGTGACAGTCATGACTTTTCATTCCAAAAATTCGTAGCTTTTGTAAATCTAAACATCGACTCAAATTGGAAGCATAACCATCTGGAAATTTGAAAAATCTAATCCAATCAAACAAAATTCTCTTCTTGTCTCACTTTAGCGAATATCTAGCCTTTCTGTACTTCGTGTCAGTTTCGTCTGGATCCAACTTCGGCCTTCTACATAACTCACGAATATCTAATTTGGCTTTTAAATTATCTTTTGATTTTCCAGGAACATCAACGACCGTGTGGAAAATGTTGTCGAATACATTTTTCTCAATGTGTATGACATCAAAATTATGTGTAATTCGCAAAGTCTCCCAATATGGAAGGTCCCAAAAAAAGCTTTTCTTCTTCCATCCAAAATCTTTGCTAACACGTGCATTGTGTTCTTCTGCACCATCAATAGTTATTTTCATCAATCCTATGCTTTCGATTTGGCGTAATACTTCATGTCCATTACGCATAGGTGGTGCAGTTTCATTTAGTACCTTTTTCCCTTTTTGAAACTCATTTCTGTTATTCCTAAACTGATGTTCTAGTGGTAGAAATTTTCTACGACAATCAAACTAACACATTGTTCGAGAGTGTTTTAGGTAGAATGCATCAGTAAACTCCATACAATGTGGACAAACATACTTGCCAGAAGTGCTTCATCCTATAATTAAATTCATTAAACGTATGTAATTCATGATTAAATAATTTAAATTAATGATATATAACTACACATATGAATACGTACCTGACAACATAGAATAAGCAGGAAAATCGCTAATAGTCCATATCACAGCCGCCCTCATAACAAAATTTTGTTCTTGAGAGACAT
>CANYCX010523642.1:0-12653 GCA_948193385.1 Breynia disticha f. nivosa
CGATGCGTTGAGTCGGAAGGGTAGAGAGGAAGAGGATTTAGTGACTTATCAGGGAGAGTCATTGTTTGTATTGAGGGAGCTAAGAGTGCAGCTTTATGTTCTTTAGGGGGATATGTTAGCAAACATCCAGGTCCAGCCCCAGATGCCAAAGTTGATAGTAGAGAGGCAGAAATAGGACGAGCATTTGATGAAAATAAAGATGAAAGTGGAAAAGGGAATGCGACTACCCCTTATAGATTAGATGATGAAGGAGTGCTTTATTACAGGGAACCGTTGTGTGTTCCCAATTTAGTTGAGGTTAAAGAGGTTCTGATGTTAGAGGCGCATTCTTCCCCACTTTCAGTGCACCAAGGAAGCACCAAGATATATAGAGACATGAGAGGGATGTATTGGTGGGTGAATCTAAAAAGAGGGATTGACGAGTTCATAGCTCGATGTCTGCCTTGGCAGAAAATCAAGGCAGAACATTAAGCTCCAGTAGGGAATTTGAGACCGTTGGAGATTCTTGAATGGAAATAGAAAAAGATTAAGATGGACTTCATTATGGGTTACTGAGGACATTGAGGCAACATGATGCCCTGTAGGTTATAGTTGATAGATTGATAAAATCTGCACACTTCTTGGCAATTTGGTAGGATGACACTTTGGACAAACTGGCAAGTTTGTATGTGATATAGATTGTGAGATTGTGTGGTGTACTTGTGTCTATTATATTGGATAGAGATACACAGTTCACTTCAGGATTTTGGAGGAGTTTGCAGCATGCTATGGGTACCAAACAGTGGTTTAGTACCGCATTCCGTCCCCAGACTGATGGTTAGTCTAACAGGACTATCTAGACTGTACAGGATATGTTTAGAGCGTGTGTGCTAGAGTTCGGGTTCATTTGCCACTGATAGAATTTTCCTACAAAAATAGTTACTAGAAGTATTATTTTGCCGCACAGGATTGCCAGAAGTATTATTTTGACCAGCATTATCGGGAAGTGGTATATGAGGTTGGAGATAACGTGTTTCATGTACTTAGCACACCAGATTTGGAGATTTGAGAGGATCTCACTTACGAGGAGGAGCCAGTGGAGATTTTGGATTGACAGATCCGACAGTTGAGGAATCAGGAGATTCTGATAGTGAAGGTGAAGTGGAGTTTCCACTCATCTAAGGAGGCGACTTGGGAGGAGGAGAGCGATATGCAGGAGCGGTACCCACATTTGTTTCCTGAGACTTGATGTGTTTGAGGTATGTTTCTAATCTTGGTCGATTGTTTGAGTTATTTAAGTTTAAGAGTTGGGTTATGATGTTGTAGTTTAAGTTAAGTGTTTTGAATTTAGAAACCTAACTTGTTTCAATTTTGGGGACAAAATTTCTTAAGGGAGAGAGTTGTAATGTCCCAAAAAAAATGTTCATTTTAATGTTATAATAAGCCTAGGATAAGTTGGAAGTATGTTTGGGTAGAGATATGCATGTCTGGGATTGAAAGAGGTTGGAAAATGTTAAGTGTAGCAGTCTGCATGAAAATAACGTACGTTAAGGTACAATTAAACATACCTTATTTAATGTGTGTAAGAATAACGTACATTATGTGTTGGGATAATGTATGTTATTCCATCTGTCTTTCCCAGAATCTGCATTTTTCTAACGTACGTTAATTGGATAAATAAACAGACATTATCGGGGGTCCGGACATGTCATTAAATGACTTCAAAAACCCAAAACTGAGCCATAACTTCCCTCCAACAACTCAAACTCTCTCAAAACTCTCAAACCATCATCTTAAAGTCTTTCAAACACCAAATTTCCAGTGGATTAACAACGAATCCTTCCTCTCATCGATCCCTCTTCTTGCTAGGGTTTAAAGCTACGGGAAAGAAGGTAAGCTTCTCAATTTATGAACCAAAATGTGACATAAAATAGATCCATTTTGTATGGTTTTGATAGGTTTTCATTGTACGTTATGATTTCATAAACATTTAACCTTAAAACATGAGATTTGGTGAGATTTAAGAGTTTAGGGAAGTTTAGGGATTTGGAGGAAAAATCTGTAGGGGATGTTAAAATGAGTTTAGCAATTATGATTAAATGTGTCCAGGTATCGATATTTGGGACCCAAACCGGAGATCGGGCAACGAATCGGATCTTGGAACTCGAGGTAAGTGCTTTTCGACACTTACTATGGTTGTGTTAACCTTTTATTTAGCTTAATGTATGATTTAAATGTTCTATTTTGGCATGTGATAGTAAAAATGTATTCTTGGAAGATTATTGTGCTTGAAATGCAATTATGTGAAATGGATGAAAGTTGTATATGTGTGGATTGGTATGCTTTGAGTGAGTTGTTAAATTGAGAGGACGGAACGTGCTATGATGAATTGGTTATGTGCATGAAGAGGTGTTATGATTTGTGAGATATGTAATGTAAGTGTTGAATGGCTTATATGTGAATAAAGGTTTGGATGACATGATTCATGCATTATGCTCATTTATGAATACATGTGGCTAAAGGCCTTTGGGAAATGGATTTTATTGCATTCATTTCATGTCATGTGGCAATGTATGAGCATCATTGCATGAGATATTTGTATAAGGGGGCTTATGGCCCATATGCCTGAAGATGAGTGGAGTCTCTCTTCATTGTATGAGATATTTGGGGGATACTTATACTTTTGTATTTTGCATAGCCATACATATGATAGTATGGGCTTTGGCACATGCATTATTTTAAACCGAGCCATTTGCTTCTGCATACTTTACACACAATTTGTATTTTGGCTTGGTTTAATGAAATGCGTGCATGCCTCTTTCTTTATAGTTTACCGTCTTTTGAATGATTTGGGTTGATTAAATAAAAAGAAAAAATAAATGGTACAAAATTCAAGGTTTATTGTAAAATGATTTTATTGAAATTGGGGTTCACAAAGTTGGCAAATTGTCGCCTAAGTACCCTCTCTCACACCTCTTTGTATTATAAATATGTGTGACACATGTCGAGACTAATATGTTGACTACTTTAATATGTAAATTAAAGAGTTTTGATATTTTTGTATTACTTATATCATAGTTGCATCGTCTTATGAACTAAATAATGTTAAATGTTATAGGTTAAAAATTATTGTCTCTAGTTAGTGCCAACTAATAAAATGAATATAGAAGCTATGAATTAACCAATAAATATCAATAGAATATTAAAAGATGTAAATGACAAAAAGTTTTTATATTTTTTTATTTTTAATAATATGTAAATAAGATATTAAACAGAGTTAGTTGATTATAATAAGAGATATCAAGATAGTAGTTAGGATGATTTAATTTGGTATTAGAGTAGTGAGATGGTCAATGGGATGTAGTTATTTGCATATGATTGTGTGAATTGTTTGCTAAATGTGTGCATGTGTAAAATTGTTTTGTTTGATTTAATAGGACATATATAGAGAGGGTGTACCTGAGCTAGAACATTCTATAGAAGAGTCATATAACTCTGCTAATCCTAATATGAGTAGAGGAGAGAGGAGAGATAGGGTGTTATGTTTGATATACAAGTTAGAGAAAAGAATTTAAAGAGATTACGAAGTTGGGAGTAGTAGACTTTCATGGCACACTTGATCATATAGAGGAACAAACTTGGTTAACGAGAACAAAGAGAGTTTAATATGATCAAATGTTTACTTGAAAAAAAGTATATTATGTACTACACCTTCTTTAGGATGATGCATATGGTTGATGGGAGACCATCCCAGGTGTATCAGCCAACCCTTCAATACTGATGTAGGATGATGTTTTAAGAGATTTTTAAGGAAGTTACATGTCAGAGATTTATCGAGATGCTAAACAGAAGGAGTTTTTGGCTCTGAAACATGGAAATATGACTGTGGCAGAGTATGAAGGAAAGTTTATACAACTTTCTCATTATACAGCGATGTTGATACATACAAAGAAAAAGAAGCATAAATGATTTGAAGATGGCCTAGACATAAAGATTAAAAAAAATTAATTGAGAGGATTTGAATGATTATGCAAATTTGAGAGAAACAGACATTATAGTTGAGAATTTACTGTAAGAAGGCCAAAGTAAAGAAAGTAAATAGATGATAGAGATCCACCATACAGTGTATAGTGGACCGAGAAAATGACCAATGTTTGCTCTGTAACATCCTCGTCTTAAAACCTTATTATTAATAAGATAATTAAAATGATTAATGAAACTAATAAATTATTGATCAAATAGAAAGAAAGGAGAGATTAATTGAGGGTTGACAGTAGGTTGACATGAAGTCTCTATAAAAGAGAAAAGCAATAGAATTAAAAAAATTAAAAAATAATCAAATAATCAAATTTTTATATAAGCGGTGAATAAAGCCACGAAAACTTTCAGAAGAAGGAAAAAAGAGAGAGAGGCATGAGAAAAAGGAGAGAGGGGAGAGAATTTAGAGAGAGAGAGAGTAGACTCGAGCTATTAAACGAGTTCGAGTATAGAATCGATCGTAATCTCGAGCCGAAAATCCATTGGTATAGTTGAAACAGGTAAAATTACAAGTTTATCGTAAATTTTTACGAGTTTTAATATTGAAATTATCGTAAAATTAACTTAAAGCTAGAAATTGATAATTTGAGAAAAGACAGGAAATTGTTAGGGTTGAGTTAGGGGCATGCAAATTTAATATGTTAGTGTAATGAATTTTATAGGATGTTATATATATATATATATATATATATATATATACTAATGTTAATTTAGGGCATGCATTATAATTATTGTTATATTGGATTTTATAGAAAGTTTCATATATGTTTATATAGAATGAAAGGCTAGACGGTCAGGGCAGGACACGAGTACACGCCAGTCTGACTACTTTAGTTGACAGGTGAGTAGTCTAACTCACTTAAAATATAAATTACTATGTAATTTAGATATTGTTATTATATATTTGCTTGGAATGGAATATAGTTTGGTATAAATGGTTAAAAATGTGATGGCGTATATAGGATTCATTATAAATGGTAAAAATGGAATTAAATGAGTATATAAGATCGGAAATGCTAATAGAGATATGCAAAACGAAAAATGCGAACAGGTATATTTATGTTTATTTAGTGATATATGATTGCATGATTTCATTGATAGATATGAATATGACTGATATGGATATAGATATCCTTGATATGGATATGTTATGAGATGATATGATATTGGTGGAGATATGGTTTGGTGATATTATAATCGATCATATTGGAGAGGACGCACGGAGAGGAAGATACCGAGCATATTCCATAACCATTTTACGTTGCATGACGAGATATATAAAGCTATACAGAGATATTGTATATGAATGAAATAATCACAAGAAATCATATATTATTGCAATGATCACAGGAAATACAACTGATTGTAAATTGTATTCTTTGTTACATTTTTTTTTCAGGATCTCGTAGTGAGCTGAGATAGACATATAGACTTGACAGGTGGGTCGACTGCTACTCCCGGACAATTTTCTCCCTCCTCATTAGAGCTGGGCTTAGGAGTTTTATGTGTTGTCGAATGTTTGCATGTACATATATCATCTTGTGTTAATATATTTCTACTGATGTTTGGTTGTTGAGATTGCATATATATATATATATATGTTTGTTTATGTCGATAGGATTATTGAGGTGTATGTTTATAGAAATAGGTTAATGTTTTGCTTGAGAATGGTTTATATTGTTGAATTTTCTTTGCAGGAGTGCAATATGTAATTATAGGTATATTCAGAGTGCAACCGTTATATACTAGTTCTACGTAAAGTATGAACTTTGTACATTCAAGAATAACGTGCATATTAGGTTAACATAAATCTTAATCCATGGACATGTTAACTTATACTATCAGTATTTTGATTAAATAGAAGAGTAACTGTAATCTGAATATAAGATCAGATTATAAATATGATCCGTATGATTGAAAGTATTGAAATAATGATTAACAATAGAAAAATGAAAATTTTTAATTTATGCCTACCAGAATGATATTATTATGATAAACTATATGATTAATATGATATTAAGATAGGACGTTTTATTTTGGTATTAGAGCAAGGATATAATCCCTCAATATGTAATTAATAAATGGTTTGTGATTTGCATTCACATATGCATGTGTGAAATGTGTGTTTAATTAGTTTTATTTTTGTCTTATAGACATATCGAAACCTACCCTACTGGGAGAGAGGGAGCAGCGGATCCTACTGTTCTGTTATCATACGCAGGATCTAGATATACGTAGTATGATCCTGATTATTTGCATTATGGACCAGCCTATCCTTATCCACCCCCCCCCCACCTTACTATCCTATCTACAGAGATCCACCTCTGACAGATTATCAAATTTGAGTTAGAAACATTAAGGAATTGAAGAAGTTGGGAGCTGTAGAGTTCAGGGGTACCATAGATCCACGACTGGCAAAGGAGTGGTTGGAACATCTTTTTAAGATGATGTAGGCTAATGTTGAGGATAGGTCATTGTTATAATGGGATGCGTACAACTGGTGGAAGACATCCCATTCTCCAGAGTTTCCACAATTTATAATATGGGAGGATTTTTCACAGGAGTTTAGAAAGAAGTATTTACCGAAGGTGTACATGAATGCAAACAGAAAAGAGTTCTTAGCTTTGAAGCAGGGGAAGATGACTATAGCCGAGTACAAGTTACAATTAACCTAGCTATCACATTTTGTTGCAAGTTATATTTCTACCCACAAGGATAAATGCAGGTTATTTGAAGATGGTTTGAATAAGAAAATTTGTAAACAAATCCCTAAAAAAGAAAATAGCGAGTATACGGTGTGAAGCTCATTTTTATAAACTTTTATTTTCAAATATCCAATTCTTATTGTAAATAATATAATAATAAAATAAATATAGCGGAGAGAGAAAATCATAATGCATGCAATTTATAAAACTCAACACAATTCTTTTTATAAAACAAACGCAGAAGCTGTAACTAGTTTGAAAGCAAATCCAAACTGAAATGCATGTATATACAAACATGTACAAATATGTACAACACAAAATCTCAAAAACATAAAATCTGGAGCCAAGACCTCTGGGATCGTATCGCTCTGAAAGCTAACCACCATGAATCTCTGAGTCATCATTAGCTATATACGATCTGCACAATAACAAAATAATTCACACAAAGGTGAGTATTTCATACCCAGTGAGTGCTTTTAGTACACTTACAAAAGTAGTAATACATAAGTAATCATTATTTATTACGATTTAAGCACTTTATGCAACCAGGTAAATATCCCAATTAATTTACACACAATTCGGTACTTAATTCATTGTTTAGTTACTGTTTATAAGTTTTTCTAGGGAGCACGGGTCGTGTCGTCTCGAGCACGAGTTCATGCTCATACTATTTTACAAAACATTTCGAACACGGTCCGTGTTACTCAGTTTAATCTCACCACGAGAACGTGCTGGTCAACACGAATGGCGTGCTAAGCTTCTTTTTTTGTGCATTCTTCATCCGATTTCATTTCAAAATAGTAGCAATCATGTTGTTGAAGGTCAGTACTTAACATATACCATATCTACAGTAAATGGCATTCCAAAATAATACCTTAAACATTAATTTGCTTACACATAAACCATACTATAAGCCAAACCACACTTGTGGATTGCTATTTTCTTATACAAGCAATACACATGCTTCATTTCATATCAATTAACATTAGAACAACAACAATATCCACACAACATTATCAATTCAACACATAGAAACTCATTCTAAGGCATTAAACTCATATGAATGCATTTATGGATGAAAGTGCAATGTCAATGCAATCGCACACAATACGCCCCCAGGTTATCCTCCCTTTCATCATAATCCTCATTAGCACACAGTAGAGGATAACACACGGCTTATAAAAAAGAGCACACAGCTCGTTAAGGTAGCTTGTATGGATCGCACACAGCTCGTGTCACACAATGCTTATGCAACACATGAATGTCTCACATGCATTCATAAAATAAATCTCATACTTTCATATCTCTTTTCAAATTCATAAGTACACAATAATTATGAACATCAAAACAAGATCATAATCATGCCATATTTATTCTCATTCATATTCATAAGACCATAGTAAATATGAGCATACATAAAATCACACTTACACAATCAAATTTTACATAGCACATAGCATAATTCTCAAATCACATAGATCATACACATTTTCATTCCATCATTAGCATAAAGCTAATACATATAGCAATAAGTCATTTAAGACATATTCTTGCTATCATCTTAAATTTTTTGCATCACTACTAAGTATGAATCAACCATACAGATGCAAGACATATAATTGTAAGTGTAAATGACACTTAACTTGATAAACGTGTGAAGTCGGCTTTGGGCTCCACTTCGATCCAACAACCGTAAAATTCCTCCTATATGAAAATTATCATAGAGGGATGTTAATGAAGTTATTCCACATTGCTAAACCTCAAATTACATGCTTAGAAGAAATTTTCAAGTTCCCAGGAACTTTCCAACCCAACAAAATCTCACATATTCATACTAATCCCACTTTAAACATTCTATACTATCAATATAAGTGCTACTAACGCAAACTCATTCAAATAATATAAATTCATCAACTATCTTAGCTCCCTTCATAAATTTAGAAAATCACAGCAACCTTAAAACTCATACTTTTATTCAAAACTAAGGTCACAAGCTTACCTTAGTGAAATTAGCTCCAAGATTAGAAAAAATTGAGTTCTTTCTTACTTAAACACTTCCTTCAAATGTATCTAGGGTTTCCCATAGCTTTTCCTTCGAGTTTGCTCTGTATTTGATCTTTAAAACAAATGAAATAGTGTTTAGTCAGTTACTGTTTAAAACAACCCAGTTGACATGACCTACGACACGGTTCGTGCTCCAATTTATGCCATGTTTTTTCAGCACGAGTTCTAATTTGCTCATGCATAAAAATGTGCTAAACAATTTTAAGAATGTTGAGCACGCCTTCTGGCATGTTCGTGCTCTAAACTGTGCTCATGCTCTATTTTCTACATTGTTCTATTTTCTTCCTGATTCAATTATCTTTTTAATCTATATTCCATATAGATTAATTTTAACAATTTCTTGGGCATTACATGTGATACTAAGGGATGCAATAATTAGAGCTGAAGAACTGCTTCAGGTTAAGGATGATGAGGAAGAAAAGAAATAAAGTAAACATAAGAGGTATCTACTTTAGGAGAGTCTAGTAGACCAAAAAGGAGGGCTGAGTTTACCCCTACTCGTACTAGATTCCTAGTATTTACTGTAGGCTGATCATGACTGTTTTCTTATCAGGCTTATCGTGGTAGAGGATCAAAATGAGGAGGACAGGGTAGCTCGATGACTGTTTCTAGACCTATTAGAGTTTCATGCCACATTGTCAGAGGATTCATTCAGGTGAGTGCAAGATGTTGACATAAGGTCGTTTTGCATGTAGTTAGCAGGGAATTTTGCTAGAGATTGCCCTTTATGAGAGACAATGTTGGGATGGAGAGCGTTGTATCTCAAACACAGTCAGTAGTGTGCAATAGTGATCCGATGATGACTGCTAGTGGTAGTCGAGGACAAGGTAGAGGAGTTGCTTCTACTCCAACATATAGTTGAGGCAGACGAGCCTCTGTTACTTAGACTCAAGGACATGCTAGAGTTTTTACAATGCCTTTACAAGAGGCAATAGATGCCCATGAGGTTATCATAAGGAGTTACATTTATTTGGTGTTTCTGCTTATGCATTAATAGATCCTGGTTCTACATATGCATTTATTACTCTTAGAATAATACATGTAGTAAAAGTTAAACTTGAGACATTGACCTAGAGCCTAGGAGTCCATTCTCCTTTAGGCAAAATGATGTGGGTACATACGATATACTAAAATTGTAAGATACAGATACAAAGTACAGAATTAACAGTTGACTTAATTTTACTAGATTTAACAGAGTTTAATTTGATATTAAGTATGGATTGGTTAGCTCGCCATCGAGCTAAAATGGACTATTTCACGAAAGAAGTAATTATACAACCTACAAAACATAACAAAATAATATTTTGCAAAAATAGGAAGATTGTGCCTAGTTTTTTAATATAAGCTTACTTGGCTTACTTGGCTCATATAGTTGATAGAACAAAAATGTATGAAAACGTTAAAGGAATACCAATACTAGACCAGTTTCCTAATGTATTTTTGGAAGACCTCTTAGGATTACCTTCTAATAGAGAGACAAAATTTATTAGTGAGTTAATTCCTAGTACGATACCCATATCCATACCCCATACAGATTGGCACCATTTGAATTACAAGAATTAAAGAAACAGTTACAAGAGTTACTTGATATAGGATTCAAACAACCTAGTGTTTCACCTTGGGAAGCACTTGTACTATTTGTTAAAAAGAAATATGGAACATTACGGTTATGTATAGATTATAGAAAACTTAATCAAGTAACAGTGAGGAACAAATATCCATTTCCTCGTATAGATAATCTACTTGATCAATTGAATGGTGTCATAGTGTTTTTAAAGATTGACATAAGATTTGGTTATCATCAATTAAAATAGCATAGGAAGATATTCCAAAGACTGCTTTTCAAACCCAGTATGGTCACTACGAGTTTTCAGTTATGCCATTTGGTTTAACTAATGCTCCAGCAGCATTTACGGCACTAATGAACAATATATTTCTATCCTTCCTTAATCAATTTGTTATTGTATTCATAGAAGATATACTAATCTACTCGAGGAATACTGAAGAACACAATGAACATTTATGAATAGTGTTGCAAACTTTACTAGAAAAACAGTTGTATGTGAAACTTAGCAAATGTGAGTTTTGGTTAGATCACGTAGTCTTCTTGGGACACGTGATATCTGGATAAGGAATATCGGTAGTTCCAAAGAAGATTGAAGCAGTAGTGAATTGGGAACCTCTTAAGACTGTTACAAAGGAACATAGTTTCTTGGGTATGGCAGGATACTACCGTAGATTTGTAGAGGGATTCTCGATGATAGCTGCACTGCTGACATGACTACTGAGAAAGAATGTTTCTATCCATTGGAATGAACAATGTAAGCAAAGTTTTGATGTAATTGAAATATCGACTAACCATAACTCCAGTTCTTACTATTCCTTCGAGTACAAGAGGCTTTGTCATTTATAGTGATGATTCATATCTAGGACTTGGATACATATTCATGCAAAATAGGAAAGTGATAGCATATGCCTCTATAAAACTCCGACCACATGAAACCAATTATCCAGTGCATAATTTAGAGCTTATAGCAGTAGTGTCTGCTCTAAAGATTTGGAGGCATTATCTATATAGTGAGACGTTTCAGATTTTTATAGATCAGAAAAGTTTGGAATATTTTATGACCCAGAAAGAACTTAATATACGACAAAGGAGATGGTTAGAGTTATTAAAAGACTATGATTGCACAATTGAATACCATCCCAGAAAAGAAAATGTAGTTACTGATGCACTCAATAGAAAATTGAGTGTTATTATATCTAGCTTAAAACTAACATGTATGACTGATTTGATAGCTTTAGGAAGCTTAAATACAAAGTTAGAATTAACTAAATCGAGGGTGTTAACAGCAACATTAATTATTCGACCAACGTTGTTAAGAAAGATAAAAGTAGCACAACAGCAAGATGAAGAGTGTATATGTGAGACTCAAAATTAAAACCATTTTTTCTGAATATTCAAAACCATTTCCGATTTTAATTTCAAATCTCAAAGATGTAAAATTATTTATCCAAACCATCCAAACAATTGCAATATAAAAATGGATATGTAAAAGATTTATTAAACAATAAATGTTAAATGTACAAATAAATACATTTCTTTTACATCTTTTCAATACCATCCATGTTTGTCATTTACGTGCTCAAATCCTCCTCGTGGCAATCCTGCTATACCTGCACAACATGTAAACAAATAAAAGGGATGAGTATAAAGATATACTCAGTAAGTGTAAACCCAATTTAAGTTTAAATGAAGTACAAGGGTCCAGTTAGCACAGGTGTGCTGATGAACACAAGGTTGTGTTCATCCCTTCCTCCCCAATAGTCAAATATCATATTGAAGCACAAGTTCATTCGTATTCAACTTTAATATCCAAATCCCAGCAAACAAGTACCTTTACATGTTCATGCATTATCATCTAATCTCTATATCACAAGAACAGTGTTTGCATATAAAAACACATCACCTATGCACGTGATTGCATTCACCCTATCTCATTCACCAAAACATATCAAAGCATCGTTCAAATCTCTCAATAAGCGAATGAACCATCAAACAAAATCATGTCTTCATAAGAACAATATAGATATGAACATAATACAATATTAATAGAAATATATTATGCTCAACAGTCACAACAATCTCAAATAGCATTCATAACCGATAACACGAATCTGATATGTTATGAATGAATGCGAATCAAATGCATATGAATGTTGTGCAATCACATGTGAATGTCTGCCCCGGGGTCTTTCTTTCTTTTTCTTTTTCTTTTCTTTTTCTTTTCATTCTTCCCTTGGTCCCAGACCGGCATCGTACCCAGTACGGCATCGAGATCTCTCTCAGAATCATCGGTCCCAGAC
>CANYCX010524375.1:0-19196 GCA_948193385.1 Breynia disticha f. nivosa
CAAAATTAATTGAATCGTAAACACATGGAAAAATATATCAATGTACACAAAAAGACTCAATATAATATATGAAAACCAAATAAAAAAGACTGAAAACTGAATCACTATCAACAAATAGATACAAAAACTACAAAATATAAAAACACTCGATTCTGCTATATAAAAACTCCAAAACATGTTTAAACAATCAACTGAACAAACCATAACTAAACAAAATACAGACTCTAAACAAAACCCACAAACCTATGACAAAAGGACTCAAAGCATTCAGATTCTCGCATATTTTTCATTAAAATAATGAGTCTAAATGAGTTTACATGTTTTTCATTAAAAAAAACTTCTCGCAGTCTTTCAATGTCCCCTTTGCACCTTTTTTTTTAATTTCTGATTCCGAATCTGAATCATACTCAGAATTCATTTCTCCTTTTGTCGATTTTTGTGGTTTTCTTCTTTTTTGATCATCCTTAAACACGTGAAACACACTAAAAGAACATGTGAAAACTGAAAAAAGGAAGAAATCTTGGAAAAACCACAAAAAACATATAGAAAATAAAAAACAAACAAGAAGAACATACCATTGGCGATTACTGGAGAAACCTTCGCAAGATTTCATCCATTGAAATTTTCTCAACTCACCATCTCCAATTATTGTCTAATATTCGAATTGAAGAGGTGAAGTTTTTGATTCAACGTATCTTCAAGGCTAAAGATGGAGTGGTGAATTTAAAGTCTTTATTTTTCCAGCTTATGATGAATGTAATGATGAGAATGATTGGTGGGAAGAGCTATTATGGAGATGGCATGACAGATGTGGAAGAAACTCAAAAGTTTAGAAGTATTGTTAGGATACTAAAATTAAGGAGTTTGCACATTAATTCAAATTTTAATTTCCAAAACAAGATCAGATTGTCTAATTAAAAAAAATTTACAGAATCAAAAAATGTGACATAATTGTAAATTAAATCGTATTGCCATTTTAACGAATATTTTATTAAAACTGTCATTTTAGAAAAATAACTTAAAAATATGTTATTTTATATTAGCTCAAAATTAAGATGTCATTTTAGTAGATAGAGTTAAAAAAAAATACTCTTTTGTATAATTATTACGTTAAATTTTTCAGATAAGTTAATTGGATCAATTGGGTTAACCAATTTACGTATAGCATGTTTAAAATAAAAGAATTGATCCATATAATCCGTTTAAAATGCAAATAAGGATGAAACACAAGTTAGGGTTGTAAACAATTTATCATATTTAGCACCGTTTAATTCAGGTCATAAATGAATTGACCCGTTTAAACATGACCATACCTAAATTAAAATTTCAAATTATTACAGTACACTAAAATTATTTTTTTGACATAGTACACTAAAATTATTAATTTGTCTCATACATTGTAAAATTCATAATTGATTTGTATTTGAAAGTTATGGCTACCTAATAACATCACCAATTCTCTCATTTAATGAATATTTATAGTATAATAAAGAGTTTAGGATAAAAAAGAAACCTACAATACTTTTTTTTCTCTAAATTTAAATTAAATTAAAGTGTTATTTTTGTTTGCTAATTATTTCTAATGTATTTTACTCTTTGTTTAATGTCTCTCTTAGTTATCATAAATAATTTCATTACCGTGGGGTTACTTATACAAATAAAAACTCATGGACAATTTGTTGAAAAAGGATAAAACAAAAGGACCAAATGAGAGGTTTGAGGCGGCAAGTAAATTTGACTCCGCTTAATTTGTATGTTTATATTGTTCATTAAAATATATAATGGAAAAATATTATATAAAATAAAGACGATGAAATTATCTTAATTAATACTATAAAATAAAAACGATTAAATTATCTTAATTAATACTATAAAATATTTTTATTTATCATTTTAAAATTTATGAATCAATATATATATTTTTTATTTTAAATTAAATAGTATTATAATAATTTAATATAATAATATAAAATTAAATTTATCATAAAATTATAATTACAATAATTATATAACTTAATTACATATTTATATAAAAAACAAAGTAAAAAGAATTAAAAATAATTTAATACTATAGAAAAAAATATTTCTTAATTTTTTCTTTCATTATATGGAAGAAATTACTTTCTTAAAAAAATAACTCTTTTAGTTTATGGTAATCAACAACATTGGATAATTTTTTTTCCCTCCAATTAAGCTTCTCGTCCCTACTTACCATATACTAAACAATAATGTATTTTTAGTCAAAAAAAAAAATGTATTTAATATTGTTATTTAAAAAAATTATAATAATTTTTATTTATAAAAATAATTTTTGGTGTTCGATAACATTAAAAATTTTAAAAAAATAATATTTGATATTTTTATCAAGATAATATTTTACTTTTATACATAATATTTTATTTTTCTAACAAAATATTTTTCAATTTTAATTTAGTTATATAAAATCTAATATATATAATATATTGTTTTATCATAAAAAACTTGATATTTAAAACATTAATTTTTATTTATAAAATTAAAATAAATAATATATAAAAATGTAATTTTAATATTTTTCTAATTTAGGTTTTATTATTAAAATAAATTACAAAAATAATTTTTTATTAAAATTTTAGAGTAACTTTACATTAAAATTTTTTTTATAAGATATTACAAATTAATTATCTGAGTTTTTCAATAATAATTTAAAAAATAAAGTTTTTTAATATAATTTTTGAAAAGTTATATTCATCAAAGAGCAGTGAGTAGTGAAAGCCTGTTTGAGCAGAGAAATAATTGCATTTGTCAGAAACTCAGAATCCCTTTGATGTCTTTCTTCAATAACTTCCCTCACATCATTTTTCTCTCTTCCTATTAGAGTTGGTAGCTTTCATTCCAAAGGTATAACCTTTCCTGTTTTCCTTCATAATCCATTCGTCTCTCCATTTTTATTTCTTTTTTTTATTGTTGATCACCGCGTAATTTGTCGATGTATGTTTTCTAGCTCTGTTTTTTGGGATTCTTTTGTTTAAAGTTCAACTTTTTTTTTGAGATTGTTCATTGCACAATAAATTTTTGATCTTTTTAGCTTTTCTTGTAGATATAATCTTTTGTAAGTGGTTTTCTTACTGAAGTAGACTCAAAAATTGTGTAAAGTGTTGAACTTTTTTGTTTCTCAATTTGTTTTATGTGACGTTTTTAAGGAGTTGCTGTTATGTGCTGTTAAATTATCCAAATTTCTTCCCTTTTGTGATATTGGGTTCTTGCTGAATCGTATGGGATGTGTGAAAGAGAAATTTTGTCATTTTTATGACTGCATTGTCATCTTCTTTATTTGCATTGAAAATTTGAAATAGTTTCGTGAGGTGTGTGTACGTGTGTTGGCTTAGGTTGACAGAAACACTGCACTGCTGTTTCCTTTCATAATTAAGCATTATTATTATTTGAAGATGTTTTATTGATGACTGCTTTCTTTTGTTTTGTTCAACTATGTAGATATAGCAATTTAGGTTTTGTAGTGCTTGGAATGGCCTCAGAGATCATGGAAGGGGCGGATGTTTGCCCCACAGAGGATGCAGTTGCTGCATTGTTAGAATTCCTAGTTGATCCAAGACTCCCGGAAAAACCTTCCGCATGTCATACTCCATCGCAATCAGATGAGGAATCTGTTGCGAATCAGGTATATCATTGTTTTCTCATGATGGCATCCGATTTAAATTTGTTGGAACTTGTACCTTTTCCGGCCTTTCCTTCACGTGATTTTGTATTTATGAATGCAAAATCCTGTATTGTCTTGCGATAGAGAGTTAACTTTTCATATTTGTGTTTATGTGTTTTTTTTGTATGCCTGTAATAAGTTATTGTTCGCATCTCAACCACTATTCACATTGCAATTTTCTTATTTCAGGTTTATGCGGTTGTGTTACTGTATAACTTCTTCTACAGGAAACTCCATTCGCAACTAGAATTGCTAGATTTTGAAAGCTTCTGCAAGTTGGCTGTAGTTTTGAGACCACCTCTGTTAGCGTACATGAAGTTCATGAAATTATCGAATGATGCCGAGTTAGTTGATGCAGAAAAGCAGCTTTCTTTGACTGAGAAAAAAATTATGGACGCATCTGATATTTCAATAAATTTGCTTAATGCTTCAAGCACTCAGGGGTGGCCAATTTCAAAGGTTGCAGTTCTTTTAGTAGACTCGAAGAAAGAAAATTTCTTCTTACAATTCAGTTCCATCACTGATGGAGTTTGGTCACTGATTGAAAAGGACCTGGATTCAAAGAAAAGTTCAGTGGATACCCTTGATTTAAATAATACAAACAAAAGAAGAAGAATTGTTAGAAGATCTGTTAAAACTGAACCAGCTGTTGATGAATCTAATTTGCAGCAGCTTGCATTTTCAGCTGTGATGGAAGCAACAGGTATGTATCACGACTTAATTGCTAGAATTAGCTGTAGGTGTTGCTCAATTTTACAGGCCATCTCATGTACTTGTTGTTTTTCCATTTCAGGTATCTTTTGCACCATATTTCTAATTTAAGATCCTACTTGCTTGCAGTTGTATTTCTTAATATTAGTTGTTTATTTACTGCTATAAATTGTTTTTTGATTTCTTGTGTTGATGATTCTTTGTATATGTTTATATGTTTTGTCTGTTTAATGTGCAACTTATGGGAGATTATACACTCAGCTATTCTCCTTTTGAATTTGAATGAAATCTTAAATTTCATCAGAACTCATTTTTTGTTTAACTTGAATGTTTTTACTGAACAGGTATTGGTCGGAATGACCTTATAATTTTGGAGAGTAGTCCTGTGTACTCTCTAAGTAAAGAAAAGGCAGCCACAACCTTTTACATGATGCAATGTACCCAATCAAACAATAATGACGTCATATTTCCCATTAAAGATGTTATTCGAAGGTTTGTTTATGGTCAGAGTATTTTGGTTCTTTCCTTTATATGTTCTTGAAGTTTGCCATGATGCAGTGATTCAGTTCTTTTGGTTCGATGGAAAGTCTTGGATGTTTTGACAAACTTTTTCCCTTCGAATTGGGATTGCTTTATTCATTAAAAAATGAGGCACACCTGATTGGTGTGGCATCTGATTGGAACATCTTAATTCTCGACTGCAAAATAGTCCAGTTTTACTTGACATATTGGTTTTACTACCTTGTTGATTGTGTGCTTCAAATATGGATTTTTGCATGGAAGTGAAAATAATTGACTTACTATCGTGTTGTGGACGGTGTTTTGACTTCAGCATGACAGTATCCCATTTCAGGAACCATTAATAGAATCAGTTTGTAGTTTTGCGGAAGGAGCATATTTTTCGTTTTACATTATAATGCCGATGCTTTATTGTCCTTTCCGTCATCCTCTAAATTGTTTGTCTAATATTTTTCGTTTTACATTATAATGCCGATGCTTTATTGTCCTTTCCGTCATCTTCTAGATTGTTTGTCTGCAATATGGAAACCTATGAATAAAAGAAGAAAACTATGTGGTAACTGAATAAAATCTTCGCTTGAGCTTTTTTAGATAGGCAATTACTAGTGTTACTGTATTCTGCTTAATTCATTCACTATGGTGCTTCTCTTACAGTAAATGAACAAATTGCCTTATGCTGTGTGAGTTCAATTCAACAAAATCTGAAATTTTTTGATGAATCATCTTTTTCTCTCTTCGAGTAGCTTACAGGGTCCTCTATTCAAGAAGAACTCTAGTGGTTGGATGCATACATCAGTTGTTGAATATTTTCATCTGCTTCCTTATGCTGGGATCATGTCAAATTGGCTATCCAAGTATGTAGAATGTTGAGTTTTCTCATCGTAACTATGTTATAGTCACTGCAGATAAAGGCATCTGGCTTTTTATTGAGTTATTTATACATTACGCTTTTTGGGCCTGTTCAGTAACTATTATATTAAGCATATTTTCAGCATATAGCATGTTTTTCTCTTAAGAGTTGGATCATTCTCTCTACTTTTTTGCTGTTAAAAAATCTACTATCTGCTACATGCAACATGCTGTTCTATGTCCCTTAACAAACAAGCCCTTTATTCATGGATGTTTCTTTTTTGGCTTAGGAGTAATACCTGATCTATTATATGTAATTTGTTCATTAAACAGGGAAGGCATTCCCATGCCTGTTCAAGTATTGGGATGGGAAATGGTAGATGAGAAGAACATCAAAATTACAGATAAACATTATGAAGTAGAATTTTTTAAGAGATGTGACAAATCTCATGAAAAAGGCAGCTTAATAGACTGCCAAGATGACAAAGGATCCTCAAGATTGTCAAAACAGAATGATGATGAAAATTTTGGAAGCAAACCGGATGCCGGTTTGCAGAAGGTGAATGATGATAATGAGTGTCCTGTTTTTGGTGTGCCGAGCAATATTGGAATGTCAAATGTGAAGGAAAGTAGTGGTTCCATTGCAGCTTTCACAAAAAATGAGGATAGTGGTGTGAGTGACAACTTAGTCGAGCCCACTGATCTCTCAAAATTGAACAGCACTACAAATGATGATAAAAAGGTTAAAATTTTACACAATTATTCAATATGTTGAACAATTTTGTTATCATTGACCGTTCTTTTCTTCGTACTTTGAAATGCAGCTTTTAACTCCTTTTGATTTTGTTAACAGATATTCAAGAACTTATAGAAATCAATATAAATCTGAACTGTCATTACAAAAGGAAATTCTGAACTGTTATGCAACTGTAAAGTTCTTGTGGTCTATGAATTTAACGTATTATATGACTAAAGAACTACATAAATCAGCTAATGACGATGGACAATGCTGCCTGTTTTCTTATTTAGCAATAAGTTAATGAATCTTTTCTACATTAAGGAAAAAAAAAAGTTGATAACCCCTTTATGCTTTATGGAGAAAAGTGATTGGTTTGAATTTTGTACTCAAATAGTGGCGCAACCATTATGTTGCTTTCTGTTTCTATTTTAGTTAATTCTATTGGGCTCATTAGTAACTCTTATTCATGGATTGCCCACCGAAGCTAGACTTTCCAGGGTTTAGAGACATTTGAGAGGAGAAACTCGTTATATTCTAGCTGCTGCTGCTTATATGCTACTAGTCAGAGGCTGGTTGATTTTGTTGGTTTTTGTTCTTTTATGTTCCCATTTCCAATTAGTAATGATATTTCAGCATGGTAATGCTCTTTTCTTTTGAATGTTCAGAAGTATTTTGGTCTGATTTTAGTGCAGATACGTTGCAGATTAATGAGCCTGAAGCAGATATAAATATGATTATTTATAGGGTGTAAAGCGTTGTATGAACAAATAGCTAAAATTTGTTACTGAGTTTCTTGTTATTCCACTTCATGCAAGCTAATCATTTGCGTGCAGGCTGAATTAATTGACGCAGTTATGGAGCCAGTACTACTTCCCGAGAACAATGGTGAAGATGCGACTGATGGAAATGTCACACATAATGTAATGCCTTTGGATCAGGAAAAGAAATTTGCCTGTAAAAATGCTGCAGTCGATCACGATTCCAAAGTTGATGTCCCTGACGAAGTACACACCACTAAATGTTCGAAGGACAAGGGGTTATCTGAAACTCTGGTGAGAGTTTTCACAAGAAAAAGGAAGAGATTGGTATGATTCTTTTTCCATGCTTTTCGCCAAGAATGGTCATGAAGCATGTTATGATCACATGCTACTGTACCTGTTGCTGGTCTGGCAGGTTACTCGTTGGAAGAATATGTGAAATCCTGTCATCTCCAAGTTGGGGGGATGCACAAATGAGTGAACAATTTTATCTTAGATCTGCGGGCTAAGGTTTTTCATAAGGCATCTACTATATGTAGATTGGGATTCATATCAGAAATTTATTCTTCCAACCAGTCATTTAATGGTTGACACAGCGATACTGCTTTTTGAATTTTTAATAATTCCATGCCTCTTTTCATGTTGGAATTTTCAATTCCTTGTGTGTTGACTTGTTCTCTTTCCTTCTAGCTTTACAAATTTGCACATTTTTTTATCCAATGGTGAAATTTGATGATGAATGTCGTTAAACGGGGTTTTGTTTGTTAAGATAACAAAGTTAAAATTAGTTATTGATTCTAACAGCTTCAGTAGCACTAACTGTTATTTTCTTCTTGCTTCCGAATGCACTGTTGATCTTTTTAATTTGTTTATAGAACTGCAATCACTTGTCAGAAATCAATAAAACATAAACTGTTATGTAGTTATAATGTTTTTGTGCTTCTGATTTCAGTCTTCTTTTACTGAAGAACTGTGCATGGAGCTAGTGATGGACAATGCTGTCAGTCGTCCTAGTTAGCTAATAATTGTAACAAATGAATAATCTCTTAAAAGCTGAAGAAAAAAAAGTTGAGACTCTTTTATAAGAGAAAAGTGATTAGGTTGGACTTTGTCATTGAAATAATGTGCACAATGGCTGTTTTCTGTTGCAGTTTACTTTCTTGAGCACAAAAGGACTCTTATTTATGGATTTTCCAACATACCATCAAAATGTGGATTTTCCAGGGTTTAGAAACCTCGGAGATGAAACTCAATTTTGATTTTGAGTTGTTACTTATATGTAATTGCCCTTTTTATTTAATCTTTTTTGATATTTTATTGATATGATCTTGGCGCAGAATAACTTTCGCGAGTATGATTATGTTTACAGTGAAGAGAATTGCATGAACAGATGGCCAATACATATTCCTGAACTTTCTTCTTTACTTTATGCCATGTGAGCTTATCATTTGCTTGCAGGCTGAATTAATAGACACAATTAGTGAGCCAGTACTTTCAGAAAGCGGGGTTGGAAGAGTATCCGATGAAAATGGTATGGATGATACTATTTCTTCAGATCCGGATGCAAAGCTTTCCAGTGATCGTGCTGCAGTTAATCACGAGTCTAATCTTGGCAAAGTACAGACCAGCAAATGTTTCGAGAATAGGGACTTGTCGGAGACTGTCTTGAGAGTTTTCTTCAGAAAAAGAGATAGATTGGTATGAGTAACTTTTCCCTTTTCTTCGCTAAAATGGTTACGAACATACTGGTATGATCACTTGTTATAATGATATGTGCTCGTCTGTCGTGTTTAGGTGCACGACAATAGCCATATACTATCCGTGGATTGGGATTCATGATAGAAATTTATTCGTCAATTCGTTGTCATTATGGATTGTCAATTTGCATTTATTCATGTCAGATGTTTGTTCATGTCAGTCTTTACAACAGCGTGATATAGAGGATCAGATTGCTCAGTGTGATAAAATTATCCAGACAATTTTAGAAGGTATACTTTAGTGCATTTCATATTCTTAAATCTTGATTGCTTCCATTTTCGTATTTCCCAAATGTGCGATATCTTTGCCGAAATGAGAGTTCACGTAAACTCATGGCGGTGAGCGATTAGTTGCGAGAGAGGTTTAGATAAGGTTCGACAATTATGTCGAGTTAATTTTCAGCGTTTATGCGGCGAGTGTCATTTCGATTTGAATAGGCACAATCGACTGAAGTTTTTCTCAAAAATCTAAATAGTTTCACTTGCTAGCATTACAAGGTTATCCAGTATTTGTAATTTTCTTTTGTGAAATGCATTAGTGATAAGCCCATCGTCAATGAGTTTCTGACATAGTTTATATTATGCATGCGAGATGTGTCGGTTAAGCTCGTATTTCGTGAAGACCATATCTCAGATCAAATCATTCCCTTCATATTTTTTGTCTTATAGGTGGAGAAGATGAACTGATGAATGACATAGAATCAATCATAGAAGGTTGCAACAATGGATATCCAACTGGTGTATCTGAAGAACGGGCGCATCAGCGCTGTGCCGGCTCACCGCAATGCATTAAGATGAAGAGATTCCTGGACCATAATCTTAATGTGCAAAATCCTTGTCAGGTAGCATTACTTAATTTGCCAATTGTGAAATGTTTAACTGAAAAAATGCATAATGCTTATGATTCAAGCTGTTGAAATAAACATTTGGAAGACTATGCAACATAACCTTTTTGAACATTTATCAGGAACTGGATTATTTATGCTATGAAAACAACTGGATATTGCCTACTTATCATGTCTCAGCGATAAAGAGTAAGATCGAATTCAATATACGCAGAGGAAATTGCTAACTAATATATAAGTAAATATTCAACTGATATATGCATTTTGATTCCTGCAAAGGCGGATTCGGGGCGAAGGTTCATGTGAAAGGAATGCATTTCGAGTGTTTGACAGAAGGTGAAGTATGTTCGCATCCTGAGGAAGCAAGAGCGTCAGCTGCGAAAAAGATACTCGCAAAATTGCAGAAACAAGTTGAATGATCAAGCAGATGAAAAACAACTAGTATATTTTGACTACAAGTAGGTAGGGAATGCTTGTACTAACCTTACAAAGCTTCTTCAAATCTGGTCGACTCCGGTAAGCTGATGTAGAAGATATGCAGATTGTGATGTCATCTATAAAACTGCAGGAAAGACAAATTTAGATCTTATATTATGAATCAAACCTTCTGTACAAGTTTCTAACTTGAATGGATATTTGTGGACTTCTTTTTGCATTTCGTAACCCTTTGAATGGGTGTTAGAACCACCGAAGAACGAAACGAAACGGTTTAAGCAATTGAGGCAGAGGTACAGATATGGCTTTCCACTCATAATTTTTGTCCTGAAAAGAAAATCGCCACTTTACATCAACTACCTCACTTTCTTTTTGTATTACCTTTTTTTTCTTCTGTATAAAGATTAGGAAAACTAAACCAAGTTCAAAAATTGGCCCTGTCCTCGGCAAATTTCAGCAGAAACTTCAAAATTGACCACTTGGGATCGTCTTCAGTGGCTCTGTTTTTTGTTTGGAAAACCCCCTTTATTATACGAGTATAAAGTCTTTCAAGCTGCGGAATGCCATAATTTTCAGTCTGCTCCACGAGAAGCCGCTTGATGTTCTCCACGCGGCTAGAAACTTGTGTATCGAACATGACATTGCGCAGTTCATCTTCATTACGTGTGGAAGCTTCTTCGGGTGTTTCATCCATGGTGCCATCGGCTGATGAGGATTCTTGCCTTTCAGGGTTATCAGCGTGAGGACCAAGATCTTCTGAGTGCTTTTCTTGCTGCTGTGATTTTTCTTCTGCTGCTGAAGCTGAATGCAGAAGGACCAAGAATTACAGGTTATAAAAAAATCAAAAACTTTGCGTTACAGCTAATGCCAGTAAAGATTAAAAAAAATGTCAGATAGAATATTCAGAGGAAACTGGAAAGACTATTCTGGCACAGAAAATTTTAGGGTATTACTAGAAGTAATAAAATAGCCAATAACCATAGCTGCAAGCTCACCTTCAGTATTTTTCTTTGGCCTTTTCAGAGCTTCATAGCTTTGATCAAGATTAACCTCGGGCTGCACATTTCGTAACCGAGCGCTTGCTCTGGTCACGGTTCCCTGTTGCAAAACTGGGGTTGATGGCAAAATGGAACCGGCTAACTCATCTGGAACCTGCATTGGTCCACCTTGGGTTGCAATCTTGTCACAGAAAGCAACAAGAGCAGGATCCATCTGCGACAACATTCCATGCACCTGGAAATTTTTCAAAGATTTGCCAGTCATGATACCATAAATAGGGAATAGTTTGCGGAGAGAGAGTTTGCACATAGAACCACAACTTACTGCATCTCGAAGTTCAAAAGCTCTGCTCACAATCCTAGCACCATTGTAATCATTTCCATTAAACACCTAAATCGTACGGAAAAAATCAGACCTGAACATGTAAAATCAAGATGGCAAACAGCAAAAACTTCAGCACATGCAAACGACTGTATAGTGCAAATCATCCATGCAAACCATAATATTATACCCCACCTTTGCATTTGTCATTATGAGATCAATGTCTTGCAAAAATGCGGAGCACGTAATATATTGACCAGAATCAACTCGTTGGAGAAGGGTAGCCATGTCCATAGGGGTCTGGATTATTGAACGGTAGTTTGGAGCATCCTCATCTGTGACTGGATAATGGAATGCACAAAATCGTTTGTCATACAACATCCTGCAAAAATACAAAGAAAATCAGCAACATAAAACTAATGAAAGAATTATGACTATACAAAAATTAAAACAATGCAAAAATCATCTCACCGATTACAAACATCTCTAAGACACATACGCATCCGACGAAGAGCATGATGCTCTGCTTCCACCTTGGCCTTTAACTCTGAGAGCTTAGGGCCGCTTGCTACTTTTGGTGCCTTTGGAAGATAAGAAACAGGTGCCGATTCTCGGGGTTTCTTGGCGACATCTTCCAATAGAACTGATAAGGCAGCTTCAATTAAATGGGCAAAAAACAAAGACCTGTCTGCACTTGATGGTTTGCCCAATTGGTAGCTGAAAAGAACAAATAATTATGACAACATTACGCTAAATTTCAAGCACACATGACAGCGGTCAATATTCAATGAGACTAATTGCAAAACACTTGTGTTCAATCGTATGATTGGTAAAGTCAATGGAGATCTTATGGGAAAAAAATATGGAACAAGAAAAAATTGACTTGATTTATGTAAACTGATATTTAGGGTAGAAAGCATACGCATGATCTATATACCAACTTGCATAGAAAGCATGAAAACGTCCCATTGCTCTATTTAAGCTTCATTTCATGCACTTCAAATTTTAATAAATAAATGGGTGCTCATTGTTCAACCAAAAAATAAAATGGATTTAAAATGTTTCCAGTCAGGCGTTTAAAGAAGAAGCGCAATGCTATGAATAAAAGACATGCTGACACACATTACAGAGGTACCAAAACAAAAAAGTCATTGTCGTTTGAAAAAATTTTCCTAAAAAGGACAAGGCGGAAGAAAATCAATATGATGTTTAAAGAGCTGGAAAAGTAACGTTATCATTTTCAAACAGTACACTTGAAAGTTGAAAGTGAGGGTCCAACTGGCATCAAAATGAAAGGATTCAAAACAGAAATTTCAGATATTGCAATAAATAGCAGCTTCCAAAATAAGAAACCATACATGGAATGGTGATGAAATACAGAAGTAGAATCCCCATCAATTTCCCCATTCTCTGCCAAAGAAGTCCCAAGTAACAATATGGGCAAATCAGAAGGCAATTCCTCCAATAAAGTCTGCAGTACGGCGCGGAGCTGTTCATGAGCCTGCATTAACAAATTCCAATTCAGAAAATTATTAAAGAAAAATACAAGAGATCATCTAAAAATGTATCGCCAAACAAACCATATATGTACTAGAGAAAACACTAATGCTTACGTTCTCCCACCATAGATTGAATTGCGGTATATACAGGATTGATGGTGTTGTCCTCCTTGCTTCGCCAAATATATGTACCAATGCTTCCTCAGGAGTCTTTGCACTTGGATCAGAAAGTAGAGAAGGAAGACCAAGTGAATGAACTGGAAATTTCTCTAGTTCATGTAAAATTGCAGGGCCAAGGTGATCCTGCAAAACTAAATCAGTAAGTATTTTTAGTTTAATGCTCCAGGAAAGCTCAAATTCAGAATAATGAAGCTAAAGGCAATTACCAGCCCAGAACCATCAACACCAGACAGCAAAAGGCGTGGTCTGTACACTAGAGGAATTGCTGAGCCATATGAAAGCATAGACAGTTTATTGAACTCCGAAGAGATTGCCACAGGAGGAAATATATCTGATATAAAACCCATGGCTTTCTGAAGATGACTTTTCAAGCATGGTGCAACCACTAACGACAATGGCCTAGAATGCACGATAGCACCTCTATGAGCAGCAGGAGTGACAGTGGACATGGCCTCCATAAAATGATATTTTTCAACTCTAACTGAGTCAACATCAATCACAAACTTATCATCACTTGTGTACACTTGAGGATATTTCTCTCGGAAAGCACGAATGGCAGCTTCAGTGCACAAAGCTTTTAAATCAGCGCCACAATACCCAACACAACTAGCAGCAAGCTCTAGTTTTAGTTCCTCTGAAGGAGGCTGCTTCCACTTTCGGGTATGTATATCCAATATCTCTGCACGAGCCTCACAACCAGGCAAAGGAAAGTTAAATTCACGATCAAACCGACCAGGGCGTCGCAAAGCTCCATCAATGGCATCAACTCGGTTGGTTGCCCCTATCAAAACAACTTGTCCACGAGAATCTAGACCATCCATCAGGGCAAGCAAAGTAGAGACTATAGAATTATGAATCTGCTCTTGTTTGCTTGACCTCACTGGAGCAAGTCCATCTATTTCATCAAAGAAGATAATAGAAGGCTGATTCCTCTGTGCCTCTTCAAAAAGCAACTTCAACTGTCTTTCAGCCTCACCAACCCATTTGCTAAGAACATCAGCACCCTTACGCATATAAAAGCTGACCTTCTGACCAGCCTTGGAAGCAGCACATGCTAATGCTCTAGCAATCAATGTTTTACCAGTGCCAGGAGGACCGCATAACAAAACTCCCCTTGGTGGGGTGATATGATAACTAGCAAAAAAATCTGGATATAATAACGGAAAGAAAACCATTTCTTTCAAAGCATCAATATATTCTGAAAGGCCACCTATTTCATCAAAACTTACGCTCTCATCAACCTGTAAAGGCTGGATATCAGCGCCTCCCTTAGAGCTTGGTCCAGCAGTTTGGATCCCTGAAGTTAAACTAGCAAGGGCATCACCTTGATGACCCCACCCAGAAGCAGCAGCAGCCAGCCCCCATGTTGTAGTTCCATGCATGTCTAGTCCCCCAAAGAGCCAAGGTGGTCCAGATTTACTCCCACCTCGAGCCCATGGGATAGCAGGACCTTGGTCCAGCTCATCCACAAGAAGAGAATCATCAGAATCATCTGCTCTTGCCATACGATGATGTCTATGAACCCGTGAGCCACCCTTCCTTACATCCCTATTGACCTTGGCACCTATTCCTTGATGCAATACCTTTCTAGGAGACCGTGGCCTTTGCCGACCTTCTTCGATGGAGAGCCTACGAACATCTGTGCGATTCCTGAGATCATATCTCCTCCGCCCCTCTTGTTCTTCCTCCTCTTCCTCTTCCTCCTCCACCTCCTCCTCTTCCTCTTCCTCTTCCTCTTCTTCTTCTTCACCATCACATTCTTCCTCTCCTTCATCCTCACCGTCACCACTTTTTTGATCGCCATCAGCATCTTTATCGTCAACTTCATTCCCATTCTCTTCATGCAAACTTTCCTCCTCAGAACTATCTTCATCCTCATAATCACCTTCATTTTGACCATCATCAGCATCTATGTTCAATCGTGCTCTAGCAATTGCTTTCGAACGTCGAGGGCGCAAACCTTCACGCCGAGGGGTTATTTTGTTTCCAACAATCTTTTTATGCTTTGGAGATGACAACTCCTCTTGACTAACTCTATGATCAATTTGCTTCAGTGAGGACCGATATGCTCTCTGAAGAATAAATTGAAGAAACTTTGATGAGGTGTAAAGTGTCGAAATAACATTTATTTACTCTCATTACAAAATCAAATTGACCACACCAATCAATAAAAAATACAACAAAGTAAGAACTGGAGCTAGATGGTATATTTGCTCACCATCATGTCTCTATCTCCTGATCCAGAGCTGTTTGTGTAATCTTCAAGATTCACAGCCATCCTCCTTGTTCGGGTAGAGCGCCGAAGATTGGTCGCAACTGGCTGCACGGAAGTTCAAGAAAAACTATGAATACTAAAGTCATTGCCTATTGTTCTTTAGTCAGAAAACAAACTAATGCCCATCATTAAAATTTTCACTCTGAAAATATGATATGTCAATCAAATTCTTCTACTTTTCTGAACAACCAAAATCAATTAACAGCATTACGGGCATTATGGACCTTTCTCAGGCCAAAAAATCCTCATCTCCTAAATTTTTTATTATCTACTTTATTGCACTTAGATTGAGTTAGCAGATCCTACATTTATCAACATAAGAATGTCAAATTTGAACAATCAAATAGCTAAAAAAAAAAAACCAAATAAAAAATTTATCATAAACATGTGCACCACTGGTTTGTCCAATGGCAGAAAACACGTAATCTGAAGCTGAACCAAATATAACATAACTTTTGTCCAATGCAGCTACAATAACGTTTTTATTCATCAAATGCAAGAAAAAAAAAGTTGAAGAGGCAAAACAAGTATATGTGCTTACACTTGCATTAATTTTCCGCACCGGTTGATTTCCCAATATCTTGGCAATATGAGATGCTGTAGTTCTCCTTTTAGTCTTGTTTTTCCTCGTACGGATGATGGTTGAATTGTTATAATACAAGTACGTGCGACTATACATTTTTGGTCTCCTCTTGAGCCTATCACTTGTGCGGACTGGCCCCAGAACAGGCCCATCTCCTTGTCCTGAGCGTTTAGGGTACATATGAAATAACTACTTCTGGTAGTTATAATATTCCATAAAACTCACAGTAGCAGCTTCTGCCCAGAGTATAGAAATTAATCAGTATTCAGCTTCGATAAAACACAAAATATACAATTGCAAATAATCAATTACACCAGACAACATGCTATTACTCTTTCATTGATATAAAAATTAAAAACAATGACATAAAAGGATTACTAGAAACTTTAGGAACTTCCATCTGCATGCTCATAAATGGACAAAAACACATAAGCGATGAGCATATGCACAAATCAAGTTTCAAGTTGTTCTGAATATGGCCACAAAACATTAACCACATCATCCAAGACAAAAAAAACATACCAAACCGATCTTCTGTTGCCATAAATAAACTTCACAAAGCAAATGTCAGACAGAAAATCAACAAAGTTTAGGTCAACAAATCCACAATATTTCTATCAGCTAAACGACACGGCCAATAAATACTTGTCGTCACACCAGAATTCATACTCGAAACTCAAACAACATGCACAAAAAAATCTTCCATTTATATACACTCATTTCCATTAAAACAATAAGCCATTAACCACATCACCAAGTACAAAAACACGAACAACCAATGTAACTACTGCCATAATCCATATATAAACTTAAATGAAATTATACTGTGGTCCCTCTAGCCGCAACGAAACCAACACTGTCACCACAATCTACAACATTTTTTGCCAAACAACACGGCCAGTAAAGTCTAGTCATGACAACATAATTCACACTCCCTGAACTAACATCGTCACCATAATCCACAACTCTCACATCACGCATTTCACATGCAATCTACAAATACCGAAGACTTGCTCCAAATCTCCACACTCTAACCACAACATTACACACTGCACTACAAAACTTCGATTCAACAATTAAATACTAAAATAGACTTGATAAGAAAACGAAACAGCCTAAATAAACTAATTAATAGAAAACGAAACAGCCTAAATAAACTAATTAATACTACAACGACACAAATTTCGAAAACCTAAACGAAATACAAATGCATGCAAAATACCTAACTGTACAAAATAATCAAATTCAGTTACAAACCAACCGATTCGTTTCTCTTTATTTCATTCTTAATTTACAGGGAAAAAAAAAGAGCAGAAAGATAGTAATGAAAAGGTAAAAATATCGCAATATAAAATATAAAAAAAAAAAGAGGGAGAGAAAATAAACTGTGGAGATTCACCTGAAGAGAGAGATGGAAATAGCGAGAGAGGTTTGAAATGTGAAGTCTGTAAAACCCCGAGAGAAGAGTTTGGAGGTTATTCTAAAGACCTAATGGGAACGAGTTGGACGACTCAGTGAGTTAAGAAAGAGCGAGTCAAGGATTGTTAGTAAGTGGGTCCCATTCAGTAGGGTCGGGTGTTTTTTCTTTTGGATGTTGTTTTGTTTTGCTGGGGTAGATCGGGTTACGTGGCCACTATCGGTTAGCCACGTAAGGTAAAAATTTTAGTTTTGTTTTGGAGAATTTATTTTTACTCTCGTTCAATTTTAATAAATTTATTTTTTATATAAATAATATTTATTTTTATTTATATTATATATTATTTAAAACTTATTTAAATTTTTATAAAATTAGTGATATTTATATTTGACCATAAGTTTATTCATCTAAATATTTATTATTTAACTAAAATAATTTATGAAAAAATTTAAAAAAAAAATAAATATCGTTTGCATAGTATTTGGTATCAATTTCATATTCATTTGATTTTATTTGTAAATGAATTCAAAGAAAATGAGATGAATTCTATGAAGAATTGTACTTGAAATGAAATAAAATCAGTAATAATTTTTATTTAAAAAAAATTGAGAACGTTTGGTGTATTTTAAATTTTGTGGATTTTAAATTCTATCTTTTTTTATTAGATTTAGAAATGAACAAAAACTAATTAAACCAAATTCATAGATTTACAAATGAAAGATTTGAGTTATTTGTAAAGAATCATACCAATAGCCAAACATAAGAATTTGATTTTCAAGTGATTTGTCAAATTAAAAATTATACCAAATAATTTAATTTGAAATTAAAAATAAATTCGGCCTAAATTTATGGAATTGTGTCATACCAAACACATTTAAGGTTTTATACATTGATTAAAAATACATTTAATATATCTTTTTTTTAGAAAATATATTTAATATATCTTAAGTTGGTATTCGATGAACTATTATACCTCTTTATATTAGGAATGACAATGAGGCGGGTCGGGGTCGGATTATGGCCTCCCCGTCCCCGACCCGCAAAAAAATTTCATTAGGGGTGAGAAAAAAATTAAACCGACCACTCCAAATCGAAACCAAACAGAACCAAACCGCTTTTATTGATTTTTTGGCGGTTTGGTTTGGTAGCGATTTGGAATTTTTTCAACCCGCCATGGTTCGGTTTGGTTTCGGGTTGGTGGATTCTCAACCCGAACCCAAACCGAACCGACCACTATATAAAATCTATATTAATAATTTTATATTGTATGTTAATAATGTTTATTAATTTTAAACTTTGAATTTTTTATTAAAAAATTAATTTTTTATAATGTTATATTTGAAATTATAATTTTATAAAGTAAAAATACCGTAAGTAAAAAAACAATATTATTGAACTAAAAAATAGGATAGTTTGAGAGAATTAAATTGAAATTTGTATATCATTTTAACTCGCCAACCCCACAAATTCGAATCACTAAGAATGGTTTAGTCTGCAAGAAATTATTGGTTTGGTTTAGTTTGTTGTTTTTTCAACCCACCATAATCGGTTTGGTCTGAAAATCATCCTCTAACCTACCCAACCCGACCATTTCTCACCCTTACTTTCTGCA